>CAJQZJ010004796.1:6758221-6787442 GCA_907164525.1 Lophiomys imhausi | reverse complement strand
TAAGACCGAGAGTTAAAATAAGTCTCACCTCAGCCTCAGTCAATAAGACCGAGAGTTAAAATAAATCTCACCTCAGCCTCAGTACTTTTGCTACACATCTGGTTTTTTGCACTTGGTGAAAGCCTGTCACAGGCAAGGCGATGCAGAGTGTGAAACCGAAGCTAGTCTTCAGAATCTACCAAAAGGTAGGAGGAACCTGTTCACTTGACAGAGTCCCAAGTGCCAGGAGTGTAAGTGACTTGGCTCAGTTAACACGGCAGCTAGGGTCTAGAAAGAGAATCTGGCCTGGCTCTGCTACAGCCGCTTAGCTAAAATTCTTGTGGTTATTCTACAGCACTGTGTCATTCTAGAAGTGCCCACCATGGACAACTCAACCTCTGTGAAGCAGTATTTGAGTTAGAAAGGAAAGGAAAACAAATTCTGGAGACCTGAGTAATGGGAGAGCAGACCTCTCCTTTAGTGAAGACTGAAGTGCTGGCTGGTGGCAGACCTGGTACAGTACAGAGACTTCCACACAATGTCAAGTTCCGACTCCATGGGCTATTTTCAACTTAGTTGAGAGGTGAGACTCTAACAAACTCATCAGCAAAAGATGTCAGTCACACAGTGCACACACACAGAGAGCGCTGCAGACTGGCACATTAGAGCTCCAAAAGGAGTGAGGGAGACAGGCACAAGGAGTCTCTAAATACAGACAGTGGAAAGGTAGCCCTTCGCATGGACCTCTAGGGAAAAGTAAGCAGTGGAACCTCTCTTGAGGTGGCCAGGACAGAAAGCAGGCCATGGCAAGGACAGTGCTGATCACACACAGCTGTAGAGGCATTAGGAATATGTTAAGTATCTGAGGGGTCACCTGAGTCAGCAAGATGACAGACAGGATGAGCCAGCTGGCAGCACTGCCAACACCGCTGGGGAGAAGAGAGACAGGGTAAAAGGAAGGTGTTTGTCTGGGAGTCAAGAGCTAATTTCTCATTTATACTCATTATAGACTGACTCAATTTTTAGACATGTTTTATTTTTATCCATAAAGTGAATTATATTCTAACACAACGTGTGTAAGTGTGTGTGTGTTGTTTGGTGATCAGGCAAGTTTCTGGATATGCTCCCCAACCAGTTTGTGTGTATGTGTGAATTTATATATATATCTGTATTTTTCAAGATAGGGTGTTATTATGGTGCTCAGGGTAGTGTCAAACTCTAGGACACAAAACATCCTCTCATCTCAGCCTGAGTAGTGGGGACCACGGGCACATGGAAAGAAAGCCTCAGGATTGGGGGAGCCATGCAATGGCCAAGCACCTGCCTAGCAAGTACAATGAATGACCTGGTCCTACCTCTACACTGAAGAAGAAAAAAAGTCCTACTCTTCATGTTTCTTACCTGGCTGGAGTTTGCTGGGATGTTGCTGAGCCCCAGCTCCAGGGAGGGGAGGAGGGCTGGCCCTTGCAGGTCCAGCAGCCTGTGCTGGGCTCACACTGGTCAGAGTCCCCGTGGGCAATGGCTGGCCTCTCTTTAACAGCTGCTTCTGTTCGTGCTGGCGAAAGCGTGGAGGCACCTCCCGAGGCAGGTAACGGGATGCAGCTGGCTGCTGGCCACAGGCAGATGCACGTTTGCCATTGCTGCTGCTAGAGATAGAGCTGGTGCAGGTACTGCTACTGGTACCGGCAGGTTGGGGCTGGCTTGAACAGGTCTTAGTAAGTTCTGGCACTGAAAAGACCCAAAGAAAAAAATGACCCAAAGCTTCAGTAACATCTTAAAACTCAAATAAAGCAAACACAATGCCTGAGGAGGCACTGCTGTTTAGTTCATATGTACGCCATCCAACAGAGTGAATGTAGGTACTTGTGACAGTAATGATACAGCCCTCTGCATCTTGGGCAATGGTAATGGTGGAGTTGGCATGCATGGAGACCAGACCTGCAACAATGTTGGGCTCGGCCACAGACCTGTGGGAAGGATGCAGGCAGCCTGCTTTACCAACCTAACAAGTGTGTCAGTGCAGAAGACAATGTGTGTCAAGTGCAACAGATCTGACCATTAAGACCCACCTTCGTCTTGAATGTGAATCATTATCCAAAACACAGAGGAAAGGCTTCTACCTAGTTAATTTGGAAATGTCTTTCCTTTTATGGCTTAATAAAATCTTTGCACAAATGAGTTAAGAAACAATTCCAGGTTTCTTATTTCTATGTGCTAGAGTGTTTTGCCTGCAAGTAAAGCACTTGCATGCCTGGTACCACGGAGGCCAGAAGAGGGTAACAGATGCCCTGGAACTAGAGTTCCAGATGGTTGTGTGCTGCTATGTAGATGTTGAGAATGGAACCTGAGTTCTTTGGAAGAACATCTCTCTAGCCATTTCAGATATCTCTCTTAAGTACAAGTATATCCTTCTGAGTTACAACTACTATAAGACAGCATTAGAGTATATAAACTATTTTTCCTTTCCTTTTATTAACAGCTCTAATTAGTCTGAGTTTTGGTCTTCCAGCATGGATTCTATTGTGCATTAGGTAATCAGTACATTGTCAGTGTCCTCAGGGCCTTTCTTTCTGTCACCTGTGCCTATCAAGAGAGCCACTAAACCTTCTCTACAGTGACTCAGACTATGACTCTCAGCGAACTTTTCTACAGCAAGGTCCTGCCCTCAGCACTTCCTGCTAGCCCTATGTGCTCCTGTGTCAACAATCCATCCAAAAGCCTTTCATTTTCAAGCCTCTGTTGTGCTACCACCCTGCCTTAGCTTCTCATTCCCAGAAGACAAATTTGACTTTACTCTGACCAAAAAAAAAAAAAAGGCAAAAACTTCCCACGTTTCTGCCATTACAGACACACAGCCAACACAATGTTCTTTGTGCTACACATCTGTTAACTCTCATCTAAGAAGACTGTGCAGATTCTCACTGACACATTTCTCAAATGCTAACATCACACAGAGGCACTGTTTACTTGTTTCTTCTTCTTTCTTAGTGGTATGTGTGTACCTGTGGGTCTCAAGATCAGCAGCTAGGAAACAAGATGGACAGATGGTATCTTCATGTGCCGTGGGCTTTCTACGCATGACTCTCCAGAGCACAAACATCTACAGACTGGGCCTTACAGTACCCTGTTTTGTACATGTTTACAATCTTTTCTTGGTTTAATATGGCAGATATCATTTTTTTTTTTTTTTTTTTTTTGTTTTTCGAGACAGGGTTTCTCTGAATATCTCTGGCTGTCCTGGACTCGCTTTGTAGACCAGGCTGGCCTCGAACTCACAAAGATCCGCCTGCCTCTGCCTCCCAAGTGCTGGGATTAAAGGCGTGCGCCACCACCGCCCGGCCGGCAGATATCATTCTTTCAAAAGAAAAGAATTTTAAGTTACTTATGTTCCCATGGAGGGTGGAGAAATACACACTTCTTCAATAGCCTTTGATAACCACCCATCTCCTAGACTCCCATGTAAGCGTAAATTATAAACTATATTTATTAATAGTTATTATAAATTATAAACTATATTTATTAATAGTTATCATCACCTATCACCCAACCAACCCTAACCCTTTGGAAAGGACACCAATCTTCAAGCTCAGATCCTTGGATGGCAACTGGTCAGCAGTCCGTCTGCAGGAACACTGCAATATCATTCAGTGGTCACCTGGCTCTGGCATTGCTATGGCAGCCTCACTTCTGCTTGGGGTCAGCATTGACCTCTAGCACCTTTGGGAACTGCAATATTTACACGGGGCAGATGCTGTGCCATGCAGTCTTGTCTTTGGCGTTGCTGCCAGCACTTGGCACATGCCTGCCTGGCACCAAGGCCTCTGGCGGTTCCCTGGCTTCCTTAGTCATGTCCCTGGCAGGGCTCTGTCTCTACAGTCTCCTCAAAGTCCATTTGCCGAGGTTTCAGAGTGCTTACGCCTCATGCCTCGCTTGGCAGCTATGGCCCATGGACTGACGTAGCCTCAGGCCGCTCTGCTCCCACTGCTGTGGTGCCAGCCGCCATGGCTCTCCTCAGTGCCTGGTTCTCATGAACTTTCTCTGAGCAGGTCCTATGTCATGCCTCTCATGCCAGCCCGAGCTTACTTGTAGCAGGGGCAGCCTTCCATGGCCTTTTCTTGGCCTCCTGCCTGCTGTCTCCTCGGGTGGTCTTGGTTTATATGCCAAGGCTCAACCACTCAATTCTTACCACCTCCAGGCTGAACACTTCCCCCCACAGTATCCTTTGCTGCCAAGGTCTTGTTTATCATCAAAGAATGAAAAGGGGAGGTGATGCTTTTAATAGAGAAAGGCACAGGAAATACCATGTTCAGAGGCATCAGCTGCTCTTCAGAGACCCAGCTCCTTCTCTCCATCCCAGCAGCAAGCTCCAGGCAGAAGAGAGCTACATTCACCAGGTTGGTCAGGAGGAACTGTACAACTCTTACCATTCCTTGTGTCCTTTACACCAACAGACTCCAATTTTTTGTTCTCAATCATGCTCTGGGGATTCAAGAGTGGGCACTGACAATCACACAGCCTGCTCTCTGAAGCAAATATAACCCCAGTGCTGCCTCCAGCCTCGAGTCCAAGCTTTATCTTCAGCTGTCAGCTGCAGAGGGCCACTTGGAAGTCATTTCCCTTCCAAATGAAGACACTCAAAAATGGAGCAGCAAGTCCCTGGGGATGAACTCAGTCTCTTTCTGTAGGAGGCACTGAAGCATGACCCATGATTTCTTACCCAACTAACGCATGGGAAAATAAAAATTGTAACCACACAAGGCTACTGAATGCTAAATGTACTAAGTGAGACGTGCTGTGAGTATAAGACAGAGACTACTCTCAGGGCCAGGTGTGGTGCTATGAGCCTGTTATCTCAGCACCTGGAAAGTGAAGGCAGAGTGATCAGGAGTTCAAAGTAATCTCAGCTACATAGCAAGTTCAAGGCGACCCCACACTACATGAGACTATGTCTCAAACAAAACAAAACAAAACATGAAGCCCACATTGTCCTCACACTCCTGGGCTAAGTGATCCTCTGCTTCAGACACCTGTATAAGCTACAGGTCTATGTATCATTGTGAGCTAAATGGAATTTCTTCTCTCCTCTGTCTCTCCTTCCCTCCTCCTCCTGCCTTCTCTTCTCTCTCCTCTTGTTCTCTCCCTCCTGAGGATCAAACCCAGTGCCTCATAGACACTAAACATACACTCTTATCAGTGGAGTACACTCTCAGGCCTTTGCATTATGTTTTTGTTGGAGAATGCTGATCCATAAAATGACAATGTGCTCCTTAAAAAGAATAGTCTGGGGCTGGAGAGAGCACTGGCTGTTCCTCCACAAGGGCCCGGGTTCAAATCCCAGCATCCACAGGGCAGTTCACAGCTGTCTGTGATGGCTGAGCATGGTGGTGCAAGCCTTTAATCCCAGCACTCGGGAGGCAGAGGCAGAGGCAGGTGGATCTCTGTGAATTCAAGGCCAGCCTGCTCTACAGAGTGAGTTCCAGGACACCCAGGGCTGTTACACAGAGAAACCCTGTCTCCGAAAAAATCTTTTAAAAAAAAAGGGGGGGGGGGAATCCGGGGAGATGGCTCAGCAGTTAAGAGTATTGGCTGCTCTTCCAAAGGTCCTGAGTTCAATTCAAAGCATCCACATGGTGGCTTACAACCATCTATAATGTGACCTGATGCCCTCTTCTGTCATGCAGGTATACATGGAGATAGAGCATATACATTAAATAAATAAGCCTTAAAAAAAAAAGAGCATGGGCTGCTGCTCTTCCAGAGGAACTGGGTTCAAATTCCAGCAACCACATGGCAGTTCACAACTGTATATAACTTTAGTTCCAGGTGATCCAATACATACACACATACATGCAGGCAAGACATCAATGTACTTGAAAATAAAGCACTTAAAACATTTTTTAAAAAAAGAAAGTCTAAGCAGGTTTCTCAGAAATATATTAACTCAAGAATTTTTTTCTTAGGGCTGGAGAGATGGCTCAGCAGTTAAGAGGACTGGCTACTTTTCCAAAGGAACTAGGTTCAAATCCCAGCACCCACATGGCAGCTCATAACTGTAACTCCTGTTCCAAAGGATCTGACAGACATACATACAGGCAAAACAACAAATTCACATTAAATAAATCTTTTTTTTTTAAAGAATTTTTTTTTCTTAAAGGCTGAAACTGAAAGGTTTCAGGTGACATGTTTCACTTACAACTCTGCACTGCACACTCATGTACTAGCATACTGTCTCTCAGATGGAAAAATATCATTTGGTATATAGTATACTAATGAAAAGACCGGGGGTCCTGAAGAGTAATGTGAACATGCTGACTTCTTGATCTATGTGTTTATTTTCATGGAATGTTTCCATCGGTCTGAAGTGCTAACACCTTGGGCTGGCCATCTGGGACCCAAAGGAAGAGGTGGCTGGAGGAGCAAAGCAGTGAGGTAGGCAGCCAGTAACTCTGAGCAGGGTGAGCTGCCCTGCCCACAGGCCTCTTCACAGGGTATCCTAATAAAGCTGCTGATTGAAGCCAGCGTTTGTGGCTCTCTTCTTTTCACAGATCTAAACCTCTGACTCCATTTCCGCCAAGACATGGGGTGTCAGGACCACTCTGCCATCCTCTTCTTCAGACAAATGCATCTAGGGCCACATTACAAAAGAAATTATAATAGAAAAGTATAAATAAATATAAAAATAATAAGCTTTCAGCAAGCTAAAAAATTCAGTTCCACTGCCTAATACTAATGCGCATATCACACTTAAGCGAGGGTGACACCTGCTGGCAAAACGTAGGTACTTTAAGAAAGCAACAATTTCTGAAAACTACTTTTTTTTTTTTTTTTGGTTTTTCGAGACAGGGTTTCTCTGTATAACAGCTCTGGCTGTCCTAGACTCATTTTGTAGACCAGGCTGGCCTCGAACTCACAGAGATCCGCCTACCTCTGCCTCCCAAGTGCTGGGATTAAAGGCATGCGCCACCAACGCCCGGCACTGAAAACTACTTTTTAGAAGTAATTTTCTGTTTTCCCTTAAAGACTTTAGCAGCACAGGCCCAGCTGGCCCAGCAGGGCCTGTGCCCATAGCGCCAGGTCCTCCACAGACCAGGCTGCAGAAGATCAGATGTCACTTGGGAAACCTTTCCAAAATTTCGGTCTCAGCATCTCTAAGCCCAAGGACCAAGAATTGTGCCTCAGTCCTGGGCCTTTTAGCTTCAGTTGTACCCATGCTGGGCAAAGCCTCTTCCAGTCACAATCACACCCATCCTCTTATGCTCCTTGGCCTTCATGTAGTTCTAGCCTCCACTCTGCTGTGCTGTCATACCTCTGTGTTTTGAGTCTGACCTTCAGTCTGGCTTCCAGCTTCCTGGTATTGCTATGGCCTCAGAGACAGGATGGTACCTGCTGTCTACCTATTTCTTCCCATGCCACCGCTACAGAGCTCTCCATGTAGTGTGCATGGCCAAACTACTGTCACTGTTGGACATAAATCCTAGCAACTCAGATCACCTCTTAGTGCCTTTCTGTGCCTGTGGTCTTCTGAGGCTGTTCATTCGTTCAACAGACATATGAATTTATTTATCCAGTTGTTTGCCAGTGGCTGTAGGGAGGATGGCAGCTAGAGGCCATATATGTGATCCAGTGGGCATGAGAAACGATGTTTGGAGGTATGTTCTGTCCCAGTGCATTACCAGTTACTCTGAAATGGTACTAAAATTAAATTACTACTTTCTTTTTTTTTTTTTTTTTTGGTTTTTCGAGACAGGGTTTCTCTGAATATCTCTGGCTGTCCTGGACTCGCTTTGTAGACCAGGCTGGCCTCGAACTCACAAAGATCCGCCTGCCTCTGCCTCCCAAGTGCTGGGATTAAAGGCGTGCGCCACCACCGCCCGGCTAAATTACTACTTTCAATATAGTGCCCTAGATAACATTAATGCTAAATGTAAAGTTATTTTAGTAGTGGCTACTAACAATAAGAAAAATCTCATTCAAAAGAAGGTAAGGTTGGAAACTGTTATGTTAAAGCTGAGTGAACAATACAGTATTAATGCCTACTGGCCTTTCTGAACTCTTATGTGGTAGAGTTTTGTTTATTAAAAAAAAAACAGTTATGAGAATGTTTTTATTTAATCCCAGGTGAGAGGCTGCTTCAGTTAAGACCACAGGTGTAGACTATTAACTGTGCCTCCTGAGCTAGACGAGGTGTGGCTTAGCCAGCTGAGCACATGAATTCTGAGGACTTGAGAGGAGGGGCAAAAAAGCTAGAGCCCTGAGGAGAGAGAGGACACTACAAAGAAGAAAGAGGCTGCTGCTCTCCCTGCTGCTGGTTTTTCCTACTCCTGTTTCCTGGTTTGCTGGCTTGCTGGACTTCTGGATAGTGTGACTACTGAGATTGGTATTGCCCCCAAAGAACCCAAGACCCTAATCAGCAGAACATAGCTAAAAGAGAACTCTGTCTTTTTTCCCTTTAACCTTCTCCCACCTAGTGTTGGGGGAATGGAAGGAACAGGGTTGGGAGGGAGGCAGAGGTACCAAGGTAGTACAATAATTAAGAGTGCACAGTAAAAGCTTCCCAATCACACTCTCACCCACGCCCATCTCCACTAAGGCAACACACTGGGCAGACAGCCAAGGATGCAAAAAGCTCACGACTGCATGCAGTGCTCTCCTGTCTCTCCTTTTCACGGTCTGTCGTCCTTCAGTGTTTGAGCTCTGGGACAGACAGGACTTCCTCCATCTCAGAAAGAGGCTTGAGTAGAGTTGGATCTCAGGTATACTAGGACACGGATATGCTGAATACACCTTCCATGGGGCTGTGTGCATTATCTTTAATAAACTAGTAAATTATGAAAAGAGGTAAGATCTCAGTCTACTTCCCAGAAAAGGTAGGACTGTGAGAGGAGCTGGTGAGAGAAGGCAAGGCCCCACCGCAGCAGGCTTTGAGACACTCATGCTCTCGCAGGCCTTCATCACACACTCTTCTGCCAGCTCCTCAGGTGCTGGGCCAGCCTTCTGTGTGGTTCTGGAAAATGTTTTATCACTCAGCCTTAAGCCCAGCAAAGCTTGTTTCCGATCTGTGTGTGTGGGGAGGGGAGTCCTAACTTCTCTCCCCTCTCATCCAGGCTTAGTAAGTTCAGATCTCAGTTCAGCACTACCCACAGATTCGTTCTATAACCCTCCTGCCTATTTCAGTTCCCCCTGCCCTCTGTTCTCATCCAACCATGTTACTGTCCTGCCCAGCAGCCATTGCAGTTAGCAATGACACATGGTGAAGATGGTTTTGATCTAAGCCCATCCCCAATAAAACATTTGGGCCCACAAAGACAAAGTGTTTTCTTTCTTTTTTTTCTTTTTCTCTTCCTTGAGACAGGGTCTCCCTATGTAGCCTTGGCTGTCCTAAAACTCATTATGTGGACCAGGCTGGCCCTGAACTACAGAGATCTACCTGTCTCTGCCTTCCAAACTGGGATTAAACATGTGAACCACCATGCTCCACATTCTCATTTATTTATTATTATTTTTTTTTAAAGATTTATTTATTATGTATACAGTGTTCTGTCTGCAGGTATATCTGCAGGCCAGAAGAGGGCACCAGATTTCATTATGGATGGTTGTGAGCCACCATGTGGTTGCTGGGAATTGAACTCATGACCTCTGGAAGAGCAGCCAGTGCTCTCAACCGCTGAGCCATCTCTCCAGCCCCTCTCATTTATTTTTAAAAGCAGACAATCTTCCAGTCCTTAAAGGGACAGAAATAATTAATGAAAAGATGACTAACTGTGAATCTTTTCGGGTAGAAAACATGACATAAATACATCACAGTATCCAGAAATTCCATTGCATTCATTTGGGTATGTATCTAAGTTTCTACTAAAGTATTTGTGAGAACAAGACACTTACTTAGAGCATCCAATAGGTCTTTATTAACCTGCTAAGTTAGCGAATGAGCTAACTAGTCAATTCCAGGAGCAGAATAAAACTAATGCAAGCTTGTACTGTGCATGAATGTTATCATCTTTCAAAGTTATCGAGTCACTACAAGTCCAGAAAGAGAACAATGACAGAGACATCAGGCAAACAGGAGATAGTGCTGACCCTTTCTGTTCAGCTCAAGAGGACAGTTGAGAATCACAAGTAATGTAAAGACAGGCAGCTGATGGGAACAGGCACTTACTCCTCAAGGAAGATACATAGACTGCAAATAAGGACAAGAAAATAATGTTTAACACTGTGCTGGGTAGTTTTATGTCAATTTGATACAAGTGAAAGTCATCCAAGAGGAGGGAGTCTCAATTAAGAAAATGTCCCCATTAGATCAGGTTTGTAGGCCCAAGTATAGGGCATGTTCTTAATTAGGGATTGATGTGGGAGGCCCCAGCCTATTGTGGGTGCTGCCATCCCTGGGCTGGTGGTCCTGAGTTCTATAAGAAAGCAGGCTGAGCGAGCCATGAGGAGCAAGCCAGCCCCCAGGCACAAGTGTCACCTCACGGCAGCTGATTCTGATGGGACTGAGTAATGATGGAATCTGAGAAAAATGAAAACCTGATACTAATATTCATTAGATAACAATATAGGCTGGAGAGATGGCTTGGTGATAAAGAGCACTGGTTGCTCCTTCAGAGGATCTGGGTCTGTTCCCAGCACCCACATGGCAGCTCACAACCACCCTCCAATTCCAAGGCATTCCCCATTCTCCTTCATGAATGCTAGACACACATGTGGTGCACATACAAACATGCAGGCAATATACTTCATACATATAAAATAAGAATAATTAAAGAAGAAAATTATGTAGAAGACTTTAGATTCTATATAATTCTAAAAACATGTTCTGTTTAGAAGGTCACAAACAACATTCTAGGGCAAATCCAAAAGCCAGCTATAGTTACCAACAAACTGTCCCCAAAGAATCAGCACTTTTGAGGAGGTAAGAGACCAGCAGCAGAGTCAGCCACCCTCCGCGCACACTCTTGTCAGCACAGTAACAGGGACAGTAACCCACAAGTTGGGGCAGGACAGTGCAGCGTGGTCACCACAGCACAGAGGGTGAGCATCACTGCCTGAGAGGTGAACAGTTGTAAATGACAAACAGACTGGGGGTGGGGGACACATGGACAGAGCACGATGCAGAGAGAGTTCTGTATTTGTAAACGATAGTGAAAACAACTGTTTTATGTGATATGGTAAATTCAAATACAGCCATGGCCAGTCCTTTTGATCCTTCCGAAAGATTCTAACAGGGCAGAGGAGATGTCCTTTACCTTGCTGCTTCTAATATTCATTTAACAGGAAACTCATCTCTTCAAGTGACTTTAGTGACAAGGTGCCCTAGCCCTACCAGCTCTGCATTTACTATAACAAAACCAAGAATTTAACTCAAGTCCTGCTCAATTACAAGTTCAAGTGAGGGCTGGAGAGATGGCTCACAGGTTAAGAGCATTGGCTGTTCTTCCAAAGGTCCTGAGTTCAATTCCCAGCAACCACATGATGGCTCACAACCGTCTACATTGAGATCTGGTGCCTGGGCATATATGTAGAGCAAATACTGTATACATAACAAACAAATAAATAAATAAATAAACAAACAAACAAATAAATAAGTGTTTAAAAAAAAAAAAACAAGTTCAAGTGAGATCATCCATATAATTTTGACTTTGAAAAATACAAGATGCCAACTAGAAGTGAACAGTATAGACCTCAGCTGACAGAACTCTTGTAGAAGTCCCTACAGTGCAAGTGTCTACATATGTACAGCTGTGTCCAAGGGAAGAAAAAAGACTGAAGTAACAGTCAGGTACAGCAAGCCTTTATTGGGTATCAGCTACACTCTAAATATTGGCCCCTTTCCTAAGTGGCTCATTGTCTTTACAACAGCTTTATGAGGCAAGAGCAATCCCTCACTTTTCTCATTTTAAAGATGCAATACTTGAAGCTTAAAGAAGAACCTTGTCAAGGATGGAACAGAGCTAGTCTCTAGGACCCTTGCCTGAGTGTGTGCTTGCTCATAACCATCAGCAAGCCCCTACTGTGTCAGAATGTAGAGGGCCTGGGGGAGCAGCTTCCCTGAGCTCATTTTCAACTCCAGAACACCTAGCATGCCTGAGCCACACTGAGAGCTAGCTGCCTGTGTTTCTACCAACTCATTAAGACAAGAGGCAAGCAAGCTCTGAAAAGAAGCCTCTTACACATCAGCAAGAAAAAAAACAAACTATGTTGCAAGGAAATAGCTGGCAGTAAGAATTTTAAGCTTAAAAATCAGCCTTCTTTGAGTCTTCTTATTCCTGAATTCAATATGTATTTGGTGGCAATCAAACCAAAAGGAAATTTAAAAGTGTTTAAAATACAGATAACATTTTCTAAAAAAAAACAAACAAACAACAAAAAGAACCCAGTTGCCAGGGAGTGGTGGTGCATGCCTTTAAACCCAGCTCTCTGGAGGCAGAGGCAGGCAGGTCTCTGTGAATTCAAGGCCAGTCTGGACTACAAAGCAAGTTCCAGGATAGCCAGGACTACACAGAGAAACTCTGTCTTGAAAAGCAAAAACCAAACAACAACAAAAAGTAGAGACAAAGACAGACATGGATCCTTTGTTTTTAACCATTAATTATCAGGTAAAGTCACCTTATGGCTGGAGAGGCAGCTCCGTGGTTAACAGCACTTGATGCTCTTGTACCCACATGGTGCATCACCACCATCTTAATTCCAGTTCTAGGGGATCCAAGGCTCTCTTCTGGCCTTTGTGGACATTGCACACACTTGGTACACAGACACACATGCAGGCAAAACATCCATAAACATAAATTTTACAAAAGTCACCTCATTGCAAAGTTTGGTACTACTATAAAAAGTATGCCCCTCATAAAATATATATTAAAAACAAACTAACTTACCTTTGGTTTTTTGATCAGCAGCCTGAAAAATAAAATCAGAAACTCTTTAGTAACAATTGTGTGGAATGTACACACTGATGAAAGCTTATAAGCACACTTTTAATTATTTTAGGGCTTTTTTTTTTCCTTTTAGTTTCTTTAAGACATAGACCCCTGACTGTCCTGGAATTCACTGTGCAGATCAGGCTGGTCTCAAACTTACAGAGATTTGTCTGCCTCTGCCTCTTAAGTGCTGGGACTAAGACTTTTAATTGTTGAAAATTTAAAAGCAAGCTTTTTATTCAGTTAATTTATTACTGAGAAAAATCATACTGTGACTACATGACAGTGTTAAGTTACTGGCAAAAAAGTTTTTATGGAAGCCACCTGAGCTCGTTATCTGCAACAGTCTAGGAGGGTCCTTCAAACCACATGGCACATTACACAGGTGAAAGCAGAGATGGGTGGTATAATTTGTTTTACATCCAACAAAATGGAAATATAACTATAAGATTTAAGGAACTCTAAAAAAGCAGATTTTTAGTAATATGTATACATCTGTGTATGTGACTGTGGGTGAATGCGGGTGTCTAAAGGGTCCAGAAAAGGGTGCTGGACCCCCTGGAGCTGGAGTTACAAGTGGCTGGAAACTTCTGATGTAGGTGCTAGGACTGAACCTGGGTCTTCTGGGAAAGCAGCAAATGTTTTTAGCTGTTGAGTCATCTCTCCAGACTGACTTCCCCCTCCTCCCCGCCCTGCCTCGAGACAAGGTTTCTCTGTGTAACAAACAAATGGATTCCATTTGTAGACTGGGCGGGCCTTGAACTCACAGAGATCTGCCTGCCTCTGCCTCCCGAGTGCTGGGATTTTAGGCATGTGCCACCACACCCGGCTGGACTTCTTATTTTTAACATTTATAATTAGGATTTATAAAGAGTATTTATTTACTTAAACTGCAAAAATTGCTTCTAGCTTTTCTAATGCTGTCAGTTTCATGGTCCTTCCTGATGTCTTAGATGGGGCTGCTCTGGGATGGGCATGGTCCACTCAGGAGGAGGCACAAACATTCTTTACACATCAACTACACAGCCCCTGGAAAGACGGCTTCAGTGCACCTGGCTCTTTAGAAAAGACATTTTGCAGCTGGCATCCTATATTCACTTCTAGTATTTATTATTTACTAATTATAGACAGTATCAAGCTTGGTCATGAGATAGCTATGTTGATACAGATCTGACACACAAGGACACAGAAGAAGGAACTCTAGCAAACCTTTTTCTGAGCACCTTCCTTCTTTTTCTTGTCTTCCTGCTTTTTCTTTTTCTTTTCTTCCATCAAACGTTCCTCTTCTTGTGTTTCCTGTTCTTTTACCCTATTAAGTATTTAAAAAGCAGTATTAGTACGATGACTACTTTAGAGCCAACTAAGAAATGAACATGGAACTGGAATTGGAGGCACAGGCCTGTAATCCTAGCTGTTTGGGAGGCTGAGGCAGGAAATCACAAGCTTAAGGCCTGATTGGCCTGGAGGATAAATTCAGACCAGTCTGTGTGTAGGCGGGAGCTGTTATTACCACAGCTCAGCAGTAGACAGACTGTTTGCTTGCTTTGTGCATGAGAGGCCCTGGGGTCTGAGACTCAACAGTCACAGTAGAGGATAGGGAATTATCTGTAGAGAAAGTTGTGGTAGAAGTTAGCCCTCTTCAGTGCATCAGTAGGCAGCTCAGATTAGCATCTGGCACCACACAAGGAGCAGCTTGACGTCTCTTTAAACTGCTGAAATGGCAAAGGCCAGTTGAGGCTGGACTATATGCCCTGTTGAAGGGCATGGCTAAGAAACTTCGCAAGCTGTACAGATGATGTCAGTTGCCGTGAGAGGCAATGGGACTGACTGCTGGACATTGCAAGAAGTTTTGTGGACCCTCGAGACCGCCAAGGATCACAAGATAATTTGATATATAAACCAGAGAGCTCCATGCGGCTGCTCTCTTCCTCCTGCCCTCACCGACTGAGAACCCATGCTGGAGAAGTGCATAGCAAGGTATGACATTAACAGAATTTAGGTTACAATAGCCTGAGGCAAAGGCATGGCATAAAACTTGCTGAGAGAGAGTTCCTTAAAGGCATCTATCTTGGGGCTCCAGAGTGAAGGAGGAGAGCAGAGTTTAGAAGCTGCCCAAGCTACCCTCAGTTTGGTGGCTGGAGACTGATTTTATGAACTGGCCACAATTTTGTGGTTGAAATAAACTGGCCTTGCTAACTGACTAGGCCCAATGGACACTAAGCTTAAAGGGGACTGCCTGCCGGGACTGCCATAAATCAAGTTACCACACAGACAGACCTATGCTAAGAATATTAATATCCTTTTAAGAAAATTAAAATAGGGTTAGTTAGGTGCTTGTAGTTAGGTATTAGGGTGTTCTTAGATAAATTATAGGTTTTAGATTATAGATTTTAGGTTATATATTTTATAGGTGTTTGTTAAGAGTATATAAGTAAAAATATTGCTACAGAAAGTCTTGAGCTAGACGGTCATATACAGGATAGAGCCACTTGAGAGGATGCCAGAGATGGACTTCACCCCTAGTACTACAGCAACTGCCCTGCCTCTTTTTTTTTTTTTTTTCTTAGTGGCTTAGCTGTCTCATTTGTTCAGCCCACAGTTGTGGAAAATCAGACTAACAACAGCATTGCATGGGGTGAATAGAGTAAGGTACAACCTATCAGACTAGTGTTTTTCAAAGTGTTGTCTCAGAGACTGCCATCACTGGGTGTTACCTGTTAAAAATGTACATTTAGCCAGGCGTGGTGGTGCACACCTTTAACCTTTAACCCCAGCACCCTGGAGGCAGAGGCAGGCAGATCTCTGTGAGTTCAGAGACCAACCTGGTCTACAAATTGAGTCCAGGACAGCCAGGGCTACATACTAGAAAAAAAAAAAAAGAGTAAAAATAAAAAAGAGTGATTTTGATCTACTCTGCCCAACAAATCAGGCTCTTTGGAAGTGATTCCCATGTATGCTCTAATTTCATGTTTGTTTTACAAAAGGATTATTTTTCTTACATAGACCCCTGTGCAGCTGGAGAGCTATTACAAGATATCCAGCATGGAGGAACTCTGCTTAGAGAGGTCACAACAGCCTAGCAGCTGGTTGTAGAGCTATCGCTAGTCAAAGTGGTATGTCAGTGGTCACTATCTCTGGCTGGCTCTACACTCTCCCAAAAATAGAAGCTCTGGCCTTTCTTCTTTAGTCCCGCACCATGGGGAGCCTTCTCATTAGCAGGTACTGCAGGAAGAAGGGCCTTCTTGGTTTCCGATACTGTGGCATTGCAGTGTCAGCATGTGAATATGGAACCTGATGATGGCTCCAGACCTACCGTAGTGTAGGCAACCTTCCAGCTCTGGCAGTCTAGTGCCCTATCCTATGGCACTCCAACACTGATCTTACTCCAGGCCTCCTACTACTAGCCACCATTTGTCTCTTGTGTGTCTCCCAGTAAGGTGGCCCCCCTAACAAAAACACTGGGCTGTAGGCCTACTGCACCGATCACCTATACATCGAGTCCAGGGCTCACAGACCTAGCCATCAGCATCCCCAGGGCTCCTTTTCTTTCCTTTCCAGTTATGCTAGCAACTGGCTGAGGGCTGCTGGTTGTGGCTGGCTTGGGCTTTGTGTGTGCTCCAGTTGAAGCACAGGGAGCTTGAAGTGCTTCCTGATGCTCACTCAGCAAATCTGTGCACTGCTCCATGAGCATGCCAGCTTTCCAGTGGGGGCTCCCTTTTAAGCCAGGGCTTCACCAGCTTTGGGTCCACAACACTTTCTATAGTTAATTCTTTTTTTTGTTTGCTTGTTTGTTTGTTGAGACAGGGTCTCAAGTATGTGGCCCAGGCTGGCCTAGATTATATAGACCAGACTGGCCTCCAACCTACAGATCCCTATGCCTCTGACTCCTGAGTGAGTGCTAGAATTAAAGGTATGCATCACCGTGCCCAGTTTATATTTAATCCTTTTATTATGGCTTATTCCTTGAATGCAACACACCCATTTATAGCACTGAAGGCTTCCATATCCCTCCTGGACCTAGACTAACATAGGTGGGCAGGTATACTCCACAGATAGACTGGAGAAGTATTATGCTCAAAGACCTCACCAAGCATCATTTACCCATGCATAATGTTGCTTTGTATTCAAGAATTTTGCACTTATCAATGTATTTTACATGCAACTACACATAAGGAACTTCAACCTAGAGGCAGATTGTTCGTAACAAAATACTATCAAAATAAAAACAATTTAAGTTGATATGGTGGGGGTGTCTGTGAATATTCTTCCTTCCAAACAGTGATTCCTCAGTCTTTGACTTCCAATCAGAATTAACTTGGGAAGCCTAAAAACTTCCAAGACAAATGTTGCTGCAATCCATCTGGATAAAATCTTTGTGAACAGGGAGGGCTCTGGTACCAGCAGTAAGTATTTAAGGCTTCCACATGACTCCAGAATCTCTGCATATTATTAACTTTGAAAAATGACTTTTCATGATCTTAGAGACACTCTCCAAGAATGTTTTCAGGGTAAAAGACATATACATACTAAGCCATTTGCATGTACAGCATTCTAGCTGCAGGTAGTTCTTAGTGTGACCAGGTATGCTACAACCATGCAGCTTTAGCCACACATCCACAAAAAAAACCAGAAACTACGTCCATAGTGACCGCCTGCTGCTACAGTCAGGCTTTCTTAGTCTACAGCACACTGAGACCTTAAATTATCTTCTGTGAGGAAGCTGTAATAAAGCAGGTAGGCAGGGGCTCTGTGTTACAGAAGTATTCAACAGGAGGAGGAATAAAAGGACTTCTGCTTAATTCTATTCATCTCCAAATTAAGGTAACTAAGGCTGGCTACTCTTCAGCCCAAATAACTGCTGCCCTTTCCACTGCTCATGTTTACATGACAAAAGTACCCAAGCAGCAATCACTTCTACCTCTAACTCCTACTGTTTTTTCATTATTAATTTAAAAAGCCAACACCTAATCACATTTATTTTAAAACATAATACAAAAGCCCATGGGAAAACACTCCTAGTACAAAGATGAAAGGAAAAACTCCTCTTCCAGTATGTCAACTGGTATTATCTTAGAAGTAATGGAAGCTGAAGTTTCTTGGGTATCCTTAACAATGTTCTGAGCTGGGCTTGGTGGCACACGACTTTAATCCCAGCACTTGGGAGGCAGAGGTAGGCGGATCTTTGTGAGTTTAAGGCCAGCCTGGTCTACAGAGTGAGTTCCAAGACAGCCAGGGCTACACAGAGAAACCCTGTCTCAGAAAACCTAAAAAAAAAAAAAAAAAGAAAAGAAAAAAAAAGTTCTTTATGGGACTGTGGGCGTAGCTCAGTGGCAAAGCACTTGCCACACAGCACATATATGGACCTGAGTTCAATCCCTGGGTCACCATCCTCCACAAAAGAAAAGCAGCTCCAGCTCTAGTTAGTGTCACAGTGGTGTGCACCTGCAAATCCCAGGAAGCATGTCTTGAAATTGAGGCCAGCCTCAGAAAAACAAAATAACAACAAAACTGAACCAAACCAAAAAATTCTTCATGTGCTTCTTTTTTTTTTTTTAAAGATTTATTTATTTAATGCATGAGTGCTCTATCTGCATGTACACCTGCAGCCAGAAGAGGGCATCAGATCACATTGTGGATGGTTGTGAGCAACCACGTGGTTGCTGGGAATTGAACTCAGGACCTCTGGTAGAGCATTAGCTAGTGCCCTTAACCACTGAGCCATCTCTCCAGCCCCATGTGCTTCTTTTTAAAAGCAGTAAATGAGATGTACTTATTATTCCCTTTCTTCTGTGTTACTTAAGAATCCACTCCAGTGAACTGAATGTGGGGCTTGTTTTTTCTTGAGGTTTTGGTAATGGTGAATGGTGCCTGTATAAGTGTTATAGCTCTGAGGTGAACAGCTTTCCATATAGAGGTGCTACAGCTCTGAAGGAAAAGGTACCCCGGAAGTGGAGAGCCAAGGAATACCACAAAGTCACACCACACAACAAACTTTATACGGGATATTTATTGGGAGAGACACAAGAAGGTGGATCTGCTTGGGCAAGAAGAAGCAGGGAACTGAGCAGGAGGAAGGCTTTTTTTTTTTTTTTTTTGGTTTTTCGAGACAGAGTTTCTCTGTGTAGCCCTGGCCTCACTTTGTAGAGCAGGCTGGCCTTGAACTCATAGAGATCTATCTGCCTGCCTGTCCCTTCCGAGTGCTGGGATTAAAGGTTTCTGCCACCATGCCCAGCAATTAGGAGGTAGGCTTTATATAGGGTTTCTTGGAGATTTCCAAGGTGGGAACTGGTGGGATTTCAAGTCAAACTCTGGGACTGGTGGAATTTCAGGCTCCGGAATTGATGGATTTTGGTGAATTTTCAAATCCCTACAGCCTGGCTCTGCTGTTTCTTCAAATAGGTGAACAACATGTAGCACATGGAGGTTGCTTTTTAACCTTTTGTGGAACCTTTTCTGCCCTTCTGATGCAGGTCTCAGTATGCAGTCCCCCTGGCTGGCTTGGAACTTACTATATAGATCAAACCAGGCTTGAGGTCATAGAGCTCCACCTGACTTTGCCTCCCAAATGCTAGGATCTAAGATGTGCATCAACACGCTCAGCTGCTGTTTGGAGTTTTGCCTTTGTTTTGTTTTTAATTATTTAAACTTTTTTATTTTATGTGTATTGGTGTTTTGCCAGTCTGTCTGAGGATGTCAAATCCCCTGGAGCTGGGAATTGAACCTGGATCTTCTGGAAGAGCAAGCACCCAGTGCTCTTAAGAGATCAGCCATCTCCCATTTAAAGGTTTTAATTGTCCTTTTATTCTTGCTGTGTTTGTTTGTGCTTTACACTTCTCTCTTCACCTAGAGTTTAAAACTCAGCCTTTTAAAACAAACAAACAGAAAACAGGCCCTCATGTATCCAGGCTGCCACTGAACTGTATGTAGCTGAGAATGACCTTTAACTCCTAATCTAGGTACATTTATCACCCAAGTCACAAGAAGGTGGTATTTCCAGAGCTTTCTGTCTAACTCCCTTCAGCTGGGAGCAGTCATTGCTAGAACTGACATGTCAAGCACCAGTTTAAAAAAATTAAAACTTCTGTTAAAGGGTATGTTGCAATTTTCTCTTTTAAGCATTTGAAAGTACATACAGCTCAGGCCTATCTGTGCAATTCACAAGCCTCGGAACCCACCCAGCCTGATAAGTACAGCTCTCACCCCTCATCAAAGGAACTTCTTTTGGCCACAGATGGAGTTTACTGTAGAGATACACAACTGGCCAAAACGCAGAGGACTACTGACAGTGGAGTGCCCAATCCTGACGGATATACCTGCAACACAGCCTCATTACTGGCATGTCATGAAAGAGGAGGCACAAAGATTGGAAGAGGAAGCAGACTAGGACAACTGCAGTTAGACAGTGCTGCCTAGACGTGATAGGGAAAATACACCGACCAACTCTCAACAACACGATTATCTAATCAAGACCAGCACACCAGTCAACGTGCCAACATGGACAGGGAACTCTATAATAAGGTCCAACCTCTAAATGGAGGGCTACAGGTGGTCCATGGCTGCTAAGAGGGAGAGCCAGTTTCCTCCATGGACAAGTTTCTACGTAGGTTGTCCAATCCCAAGACGTCAACCCTGGACATATGTCCACACTGGCAATACTAAATGGAGTCAGTAGATTTCATATACATGTGTGTGTATATATATATATATATATATATGAGTATACACACACAAATATATAAATATATGTAACAGTAATAATTAAAGAGGAAGCTGTGAATCTGGAAGGGAGGGAACATGGGAGAAGTTAGAGGAAGGAGAAAGGGGAGAGTGACATATGTACAGTGCTCATGTATGATGCTCTCAAAATAAACTTAAAAGGCTAACACATGACTAGGGCAGGAAGACTTGCAGGTCAATTTGCTCTCCAAATAAGTGACATATTCTGTAGCATTTAAAGGAGGAGGAGGAAGATAAGGAGAAGCAGCAGCAGAAACAGCAGCCTGGCATTGTGGCACACACCTTTAATCCCAGCACTTGGGAGAGGCTGGCAGTTCTTTGTGAATTCAAGGCCAGCCTGGACTGTGACATAGAGAGAGCTTGTGTCAAAACAGACCAAAAAGAAAAAAAGACTTAGTATTCGTAGTGTTATTCCCAGTGCCATGTAACTAACATACTTTCCCTTTCAAAACAAACTCTGTCCATTCCCCTGCTTCCAGCCTCTACTTTCCTTCTTTGTGAATCTGACTATAGTAACTAGTTCATTCAGTTGTGATCCTAATCCTCCTATGGTTTCAGCAATACTGAGCACACTATCATAAGGTACTGGCATTTTGTACATCTTTCCAGGATCCTATGGTCACTCTTTATCACGGTATTATTTTTTTATACCCAATTTCTATTTTGAATAATTTTTAAATTAAAAGTATTTATTTTATTTGTATGAGTGTTTGCCTGCATGTGCGTGTTTGCAGCATGTGTCTACATAAGCTAGGGAGGTCAGAAAAGGGTGTGCCTGACCCCTAGGAAATACAATTACAGATGGCAGAGCCACTCACTATGTGGTGCTGTACAAGTACTCTTAACTGCTGAGCTCCATCTTGAGCCTGCATCACTCGGACTGACAGGGGAAGAGGACTCAGATCAAGCATAAGAACGACTGACACCCTTCCCTATCCAGTGCTGTTCATTTGAATGTTTTAACTCAAGTCATTCCATGACTCACCCTCTGGCAACTGCTTGCTCATCTTGCTGGAAAATAAAAGTGTCTCTTTAAGAAGCCAGACATGGTGGCACACGCCTTTAATCCCAGCACTTGGGAGGCAGAGGCAGGCAGATCTCTCTGAGTTTGAGGCCAGCCTGGTCTATATAGTCAAGTTTCAGGACAGCCAGGGCTACATAGTGAGACCCTGTCTGGGGCAGGGGAGTGGGGGGTGAGGAGGAAGGGGGCTGGAGAGATGACTCAGCAGTTAAGAGCACTGACTGTCCTTGCAACAACTCAGGTTTGATTCCCAGTACCCAGCACTACATAACTGTCTATAACTCCAGTCCCAGGGAATCTGACACCTACTTCTGAACAATGTGTTCACTGCATGTACATGGTACATGGACATACATACAGGCAAAACACCCATACACATAAGAAAGAGTGCAAGCTCCCTTTTTGCTAGACTGGTAGCATGGCTGGGTCGAACATGAAAACTGGTTTGAAGGCGTCACGCTGCTGCACCTCAGCACAGCCGTGTCAGAAGGACCATGCTGCTCCACAGTAAATCCTTTTCAGGTCACATGCTTTATTTCGGCAGAGACTCTTACACCTGAGTTCTGAAACTTCATGAATATGTACCTCAGTGCGGTCTGTGTCATTACTCATGCTTAGCACTTGGCATACACATGTTTTCAAACCAGTCAATTTATTTTCAGGTCTGGAAGGGTGGGGGAGATAGGGAGACAGAGTGTGTATGAGTGTGTGTTTGGCTTTCCTAGGACCTCAAACCCTATAGACACTTAAAAACTTCAGTAGCTTTCTTCTTCTCTCTCTCTCTGATTTTTGGAGACAGGGTTTCTCTGTATAACAGCTCTGGCTGTCCTAGACTTCACTTTGTACACCAGGCTGGCCTTGAACTCATAGAGATCCACCTGCCTCTGCCTCCCAAGTGCTGGGATTAAAGACATGCATGCGCCACCATACCCGGCTCAGCTTTCTTCTCTTGAATGCTTGTTTCTACAACACCTTGTCACCGTTTTGCAGATGTAAAGCCTGTTCTATTCTAGAGAGGAAGGCTGTCTCTGTTTCCTACAGAATTATATCTCTGTCTCTTCTTCCTTTGCATTCTGTAATCTGAGGAGCTTTGCGTGCATGGATAGATTTACTTTGCTGTGGATTCTTATCTGAGAAAGATCAATCAAGGAGCTGCGTGCTGTGCTAGGGCAGCCTCAAACAATCATGCTGTCTCCTCCTGGTTACCAGTGTGTACTAGATCTTAGCCACATAGAACTGCCTCACTGCAGAACTTGTCCCAGACTATCCTGGATCCAGACCCCAACTTCCTGTTCCTTATTCTTATGTCTACTGTACCTCTTCTTGACATTCACTGAAACTCCTATTTCCTGATTCTTCCATGTCTTTCCAAGCTGTTGCCATCACTTGCCTTCCTAAAGAGATTACAGTTCACTGAAACAGTCTCAAAAGGAAGACATGACTGATGAGAGACATGGTACTTGTTGGGGGATGCGACAGGCCATGGAGAGAGGCTCACTTAACACACATTTCTGGTCAATGGCTTTGCATGTGCTCTGAATTACAACTGTGAACAAGGCAATGCACACGTTCAAGGACACACATCTAAGTGACTCTAGCAAGCCACTGTCATCAGCACTGTTCTGGGGCTGACAGTGACTGGTAGCAGAGAAAGCACCTGCAGGCCTGGAGTGCCGGCCTGCAGGTCAGCCAAGGGAACTGTATGTTCCTGGCTTTAAAATAGCTTCCTCTGTCATCTGGGCTGCTGGTGCCCTGGTCCTGGTGGCAGACTCCTGTCTCTCTGATCCCAAGAAAAATCTAGAACTATTTAAAGGTTGTATGTGTGTCCTGCCTTTTTCACATCCAATGTCAGCTACCACTTACAAAGGACAAAATTTTCTTTGAGTATACATTCTTTTCTGATATGATCAAGTAATAATTGGTAAGTGATGATCTCTCTTGCAGGATTAGTGAGATTATAAGCTTAAATCTGTGTGTAGGTGCACATGCACATGTGTGTGCACGTCTCTGGAGGTGGATGAAGGCAGCCCTGGTCCTCCTCAGTGTCTCTTCTCCATTTTCTGTATTGAAGCAGGCTGTCTGGCTGAACCTGGAGCCCACTGGCTTGGCTAGTTTGGCTGTCCAGCTTACCCTTGCTCTGGACATTTTTCTGTTGCTGCTGCCTGTGTCAGAATTACAGGAAGGTGCCCCCCCCCCACACACACACACACACTGAGCCATCTCCACAGTCCTAGAATTTCATTTACTTATTTTTAAATTTTAATTTATAAATAGGGACTCACTATGTAACCGAGGCTGGCTGGGAACTTGCTATGTAGACTAGACCAAGCTATCCTTGAACTCACAGAGATCAAAGGTAGCCTGCTTTCACCTCCCTAGCGCTAGGATTAAAGGCATAAACCACCACGCCTAGCTTTCATTTTTAGAGGTGGAGGTACAACCTTAGTTTCTGGTTTCCTTGACCTTGACTCATCATTTTTATTCTGTCCATGTCTTTTATCTCCCACCACCACAGAGCCCAATGCCAACTACCAAGTCTCTATCCATCTGTGTTTTCACAAAAGATTTTGTTTGTAAAACTGGGACCCTGCTACATATTCCGTTTTGCATCTTGTTTTTCTTATTGTATGCCTATGGTGAAGGAATCCTCCACTCCCAGTTGACAATCAAACTTGTTCTTTTTAATGGCCCCTTACTTAATACACTGTGGTGTGACTGGTGTGATAATGGGCTCAATCAATCCCCATGCTCACTCTATTTTCAGCCTACTGTTACTACAGAGGAACTCCTGCTCCCCTGCCCAGCTTCTGTTAAAAACAAAACAAAACAAAAACGAAAACAGCATTGCTTTGATTGGCAGTGAAGCTTCAGTTTCTGTAGCAGTGGGAACTAAGTAAGGAAGAGATGTGACATGGTGCTCTAAGGTCAGGGCCAGGCTGGTCTTGAAGCATTCATGAGACATATTTTGCTGCCTGGTGAGGGCACAGGGCAGAGGCAGCAAGGGAGGCAGTTCGGGCGAGTTACAGTTTTTCAATATATTCATTTCTTTTATTCTCCAATAGTCTAAAAGAATGGGAGTGGAGGGTGGGGAAGTCCAATATTCACATTCTACCAGCAGCAGCAGAAGGGAGAGAAGGAAGAGCTCTTTTACAAGGCCTGTGGGCCACATGTCAGTGTTCTGAAATCACTTTTCTCTAGAGAAACAATGTCTTAAAAGACAGAAGAAATTATGTAGCAGACTGGGAACCCCCAGCAATTTACTGCAAAACCAATCTAGACAGGAAATGCTCCAGATTTCTTGACTTTTTGTCAGTACATTATTCACTGTATTTATAAAGCAGGAGTAATAAAGGATTGGGACTTGTGTTTACTTCCAGGGGTTAGTTATCTGAAACCAGAACAGTTTCTCAACCTGAGTTTGACCTGCAAGACACACAAAAACCCACATCCTGGGTTAACCTGGCTATACTCCAAGCTCATCTCATCAAAACATTGTCTAGCAGCTGGGCGTAGTGGCGCACGCCTTTAATCCCAGCACTCGGGAGGCAGAGGCAGGCGGATCTCTGTGAGTTCGAGGCCAGCCTGGCCTACAAAGTGAGTCCAGGACAGCCAGGGCTACACAGAGAAACCCTGTCTCGAAAAAAACAAAAACAAAAACAAACAAACAAAAAAAAAAACATTGTCTAGCTCAAGTGAGACAGGGTACAGGTTGCTGTCATCATTTAGAAAATCTGGCTAATTTAGGAAAAATTTCCTTGCAGTGTTTAGTTAGTTAGGGAGGGCTAGTAAACTTTATCAAACAAATTAAAAAGAGAATGGGGGGGGGTGGTAGTTTGTCAAGCCCTCACAAATATTTAAGGCTTTTACTTTATTCAACTTATGTTAGCTGCTGTGCTCAGGAAGTATGTGCTAGACTCTGAGGACTGTATGAGAGAATGGTCTAAACAGTCAAAGATCTCAAGGGGAAAAAATCTGGTTGGAAAGGTGCAGATGACCTGAGTAACATTTAGTACCTGACAGACTATGGAGAGTCATGGAGTGGAACAGTCCTAGGAGTGAGTGCTTCCAACTCTTGGATCACTTGGCAAGACACATTAGAACTAGGATGGGGACCCATGCACCTAAGTGACTCTGACAGACAGGACTAGAAGGCAAGAAGCAGCACCTCCTCTGAGGATCGAAGGGTAACAAGGTTGACAGACTTCTCTTGAGTAAGAGAGGGACAACCTGTGTGACTTGCTTCTAACCATCAGAATACTGCAACGGTCTACGTCACTTCCCTCACTCACTGTGTGACAGAAACTTTGTTCTAGCAGACTGCCTTTGAAGTCTCCCTCTTGATTAGGGAGAAGACACAACTCACTGTAAATCTTATTATTGCAGGAAACTGAATTTTGCCCAACAATGGCCTGAGGAAGACTGTGGACTGAGCCTTCCCCATGGGAGCCTTCAGGAGAAAACCCAGCCCTGCCTTGATTGTAGCTCCCTAACCCCCACAAGGTTTGAAACACTGAATAGGTAAGTATTGCTGTAAGCCATCAAGCTCACAGCATAAAAAATACAATGAGATAGGACTTCTGTGAGGCTGACCAAAAAGAGAGAGCCCACTACAGACTTTCTTGCTGACTTACAATAACACTGCAAGGTGCAATAAAATATAAACGGGGAGGAGTTAGCACAACTATGCGCACTCTCCAAAGAGGAGCTGAAATTTAGGAACTCAAACTGTATGGAGTGACATTCTCATCTCTCTCTTCTCTCAAGTTCTGACCAGGGTCAAGTTGCCCTCAGAACTGTGCTGTAGTAGGGGTGGCCCAGGCAGCTAACGTGGACAGAAACCCAGTTTTCTCAGTGGAAAAGTAGAAGGAGCTTCCAGGAGCTAGTTGGGATGGAGCGATGCCTGGGGGAATCAGCTAGGAGAGGGGATTCTCCCAGTTCTGGTAGTAGCTGTCACAGCCTAGGGCTTACCTTTGGATCCACGGTACACAGTGGACACACAGCACAGCAAGGCTGTGAGAAGCACATTACAAGGTCAACACCCCTCCAAGTATCACATCCACTCCCCAGTGCCAAATGACCCAGCCCCAGATAGTGAACAGAGGCCTGGAGTGCAGGGCTGACCTGGAACCCACAAAATGTAATGGTCCGGAGCCAACTGAGATTTTTACTTTGGAATGTGGAGAGAAGTCAGAGATCTGAACAGAGGCCTCCACCTTTCCAAGGCAGACCCCAGCAGCAACCCTCAGCTTATCTGATTTAAGAAACAATGTCCCCTGCTGCCCACCTTAGACATACATCTCTCAGAGGCTTGTCTCCTGGAGGGCCACAGATTGGTCCCACAGGAGTTCTCCTATGTTCTAGGTGATAGTCTGTTGTGCAGCTTTTTTTTTTAAACCACAGAACTGGTTTTCATTTTTGCAGGCTTTCCTCTGTAAATATGGTGAACACCTACACATATCACACCGTTTCCTTCCGCACTGGTAACTGCACCTCAATTTCCTGTACAGAGACACTTTAATCCAAAGTCCTTGAGGGGCAGAAGCTGCAGGGAAGCACTGTGTGTGTAACTAATCAGCAGGCAGCATATTACCTGGGCTACATTGCTTGAACTCAGGGATAGCTTGACACAACCAATATCCAGAACTACAAGCTGGAAGCTGTGGTAGGCTTCTCTCACCCAGAGATCCCAAAATGAAGGCAATACTGAGGAAGAGAAGCCAAGAAACAGAAAGTTGAGCTCTGCCTGTGGGGGTGTGGCCTAAGTCCAGAACTCATTCCTGAGCCTAGTGCATAAAACCTGCCCTCTAAGCTAGAAAAGAGCTTGAGCTACATCAGGCAGTTAAGATGGAAGGGAGACAGCAGGGAACATATTTGCATTGCTGGATGTCCCCTGCCACCAAGGGTAGGTGCCCAGGTTCTCTGGGTGGCTGCCCTCTAAGCTAGAAAAGAGCTTGAGCTACATCAGGCAGTTAAGATGGAAGGGAGACAGCAGGGAACATATTTGCATTGCTGGATGTCCCCTGCCACCAGGAGTAGCTGCCCAGGTTCTCTGGGTGGCTGCTGGTTTCTTGTCTGGGCAATTCTTTTATTTATTCATTCATTCATTGTCTTGGCAATTCTTTTATTTATTTATTCATTCATTCATTCATTTATTGCCTGGGCAATTCTTTTATTTATTTATTTAAAATTTTTTGGTTTTTCGAGACAGGGTTTCTCTGTGTATCCTTGGCTGTCCTGGACTCACTTTGTAGACCAGGCTGGCCTCAAACTCACAAACATCCGCCTGCCTCTGCCTCCCAAGTGCTGGGATTAAAGGTGTACGCCACCACCACCTGGCCGCCTGGGCAATTCTTGCAGCTACCTCTCTCTCGCCAAAGTCCGTTTTTGTTCTCCCCTAAGATACTGTTATTTTCTATCACATGTAACTTAAGAAAAAAAAAAACCCAAAACCAAAACAAAACAAAAAAAGTGTTATCAACATTCCATATATTTAATCTAGGCTTGCTCAGAAAGACTTAAGTACTGACCAGGTGCAGCATCATTAACTACGATTTACCTTAATCACACTTAGTAAACATTCTGACCACTAAAAAGTTATGGTGCTATTACTATATTAACATGCCCAACCGTGAGGTTACATGTGTGATGGCCAGAGGTGTTTTCTTCTATCATTCTCTCTCTCTCTCTCATATATATATATATATATATTTTTTTTTTTTTTTGGAGATAGGGTGAGCTCACTGACTGGCTGGCCACCAAGCTACAAGGAGCTACAGTCTCTCCTCTCAGAGGAGTTTAGATGAATGAATGACTACCCCTAGCTTTTATGTGGGTGCTGGGGATCTGAACTCAGGTCCTATGCTTTTATGGCAGGGACTTTACTGACAGTCATTTATTTACCTAGGCTGGGTGTCATTTACTTGTTTTTTGAGATAGATTATGACCTAGAACTTGCTATGTTTCCAGGTTGACCTCGAAGTCACAGAGGGCCATCTGATTAAATGTGTATACTACCACACCTGGCCTCTAGCCTCAAATTTTAAAATCATAGTATAATTTTTTTTTTTTTGGTTTTTCGAGACAGGGTTTCTCTGTGTAGCCCTGGCTGTCCTGGACTCACTTTGTAGACCAGGCTGGCCTCGAACTCGCAAAGATCCGCCTGCCTCTGCCTCCCAAGTGCTGGGATTAAAGGCGTGCGCCACCACTGCCCGGCTCATAGTATAATTTTAATAGCACTCCATTTTCACATATATACTTTGAATATGTTTTAAACTAATAGAAACCCCAACTAATTTTTGAGAGCCAGCAGCCTCTGCTGGGTCATCCTGCTGTGTATGTTTCAGTGGTTGGTTATTAACAATGACAGGAGCACACTGCTTGCAGGGAGATTTGACAACATGTACTATATACCCATGACTGGCACTTCCAGTTGCTGAGGTGTTTGGAGGTGGGAACTGTTGAGGGAAGGTCTAATATCATTGCTTCTGATAGGTTGATTTCAATGCTGAGATCTGGTTACTGCCCCTTCTGAGGCATTCTCTTGATTGGTTAATAAAAGTCGCTGATGGAC
>CAJQZJ010004796.1:6708593-6758211 GCA_907164525.1 Lophiomys imhausi | reverse complement strand
CCTTCTGAGGCATTCTCTTGATTGGTTAATAAAAGTCGCTGATGGACAATTAGCTGAGCAGAAAGAGTATAGGAAGGCAGGACTTTCTGAGATTAGAACAGGAACCCTGCATTTTACATGGAGGATTAGTTCATTCCAGCCAAGAGCAGGAAGGAGGACACACACCATGGGTTAGGAGCACCTCAATCCACATGGCCAGGAACATCAGCATAGCATGGAGAATAGTAGCAGAGTCCAAGGGTCTACTTGGACTTGGTATATATGGGGTCATATTTGGGTAATAGAATTATGAGCTAGCTTAGAAGGGCCAAGACTGCTCAATTCAGGCCAAGGCTTGTTAAAATCCACGTGGTGTCTGTGTGTACTCATTTAAAATGGCCGGTTAAGGATTAACAGCTGTGAACCAATTAAATTCAATCTAAATACTGGTTAAATAATTAACCTTTTTTTTCTCTACAAATGGTGAACGATAATCTAAATACTGGTAAACAATTTAATTAATTATTTCTATGGGGAACTGACTGGTTATCAATTTACTACCCACAGTGCCAACTTCTGCCTCCTGCCTCTTGCCTGCTCTGTGAAAATGGATCTGTGACATTTAACTACTTTTCCTTCACCAGCTGGTACTAGTCTAGCTTCTCCAGCAGAGGGCGCTAGAGAGAAGCAGAGGGGCAAATTTACCTCTCAGCTGGGTGCTCCAAGACAGGCTCGTGCAAGTACACACAAATAGGGGCTCCCAGGAACTACTTTCACAGTAGATGGTAGTTTTCTGGCAAGTGGGGTCCACATGGCACACGCCTCAGTGACTTCTTTGCCATGCCCTTTCCAGTGATGAGGGGTCTCAGGCCTGCAGACTCTTGCTGGGTGCTCCTCTTCCCAATCCTCTAACCCTTGCTGCACTTACTGACGCTTCCGACTTGTTTTTCCTCGTTCACATGATTACATGTTTGTCTGCCTTCTCCTGATAGAGAAACCTTCAAATGACAGCTTATTTCAAAGCCTGTCAATAAACTGGAAAGTTTAAAAATATGATCACGCCAATAAACAAACTCAAAGATGTGTTTAAATGATGACTAAATGAAGTCAGTATAAAGCAACAAACCAAACTTAACTATCATCCATAAACTGGAGTCTCAGACCAACAGGCAGAGTGGAAGCAGCACTGTTGAATTTACTTCATTCCCACGGTACCTGTGGGTTTAGGAGAGGCTCACCCTTCATGGCTGTGAAAGAAAAAGGACAAAGCCCAGCACCAGAGCCGCAGGCCAATCACTGAAATGATAAAGCAAGCCTGCGGCAAGCCAACATGGGAACTAGACCGCCAGTCATCCGTCTCCAGGGGACCTGCCTATTCAAAGCCCCTGCAATTCTGTGAACTAGAAGGGCTGTTAACACAGACATTCAGCTTCAGGAGTCACTAAGCTAGCTTGTGTTCAAGCTGGATTCTAATTTGGGAGAAGCAGGAGGCAGAAAAGACCTGGGCAGAAATAGCTTGATGACAATCTACGCAAAGGAAAAATCAAATATAAAAAGATGACACCAACCTCCACCCTGTTTCTTGATCTAAAAACATTTAAAACTAAGGGCTTGGCTTGCCTTAAAAACAAGCAAAGGTTGTTTTTGATCAAGCATAGTTAATAGATATTTGTCTTATAATTTCTATAATGAAACAATAGAAAAGGTTTCTGTGACTATAACTGCAGAAAAGACGACATTGCTACTAAAAATATTTACTGATAGTTTCCATTGAGAATGTAAAATGTAAAAACTCTACTTCAGAAAATATATGAAAAATATCTATTAAAATATTAATTTTTTTAATCTTATTTTCAATTCCACATCAGATTCAGATCAGAGGAGAAAAAAAAAGGGTGACTAGTGATCTAGAGCAGTGGTTCTCAGCCTGTGTGTCAAGACCCCTTTGGGGTTCAAATGACCCTTCACAGGGATCGTGTGTCAGATATCCTGCATATCAGATTTTTTTTTTGTTTGTTTGTTTCTTGAGACAGGGTTTCTCTGTGTAGCCCTGGCTACCCTGGACTCACCTTGTAGACCAGGCTGGCCTCGAACTCACAGAGATCCACCTGCCTCTGCCTTCCAAGTGCTGGACATATCAGATATTTATATTATAATTCATAACAACAGAAAAATTACAGTTATGAAGTAGCAACAAAAGTCATTTTATGGCTGGGGTCACCATGACATGAGGAACTGTATTGAAGGGTCACCGCATCAGAAAGACGGAGAACCACTGGGCTCTTGGAAGCATACAGGAAACAGTGAGATTTGGCCTTTAGTTCTTTGTTTAACAAACACAAAGCCATGTACTCTTTACTGGACCAGACAGATGAGATAGAGAATCTCCCACTTTGTAAAGAGTGTTTCCTGCCACCAAATGATGTTCCTGCTCCTCAAATTCCTATCTGGAAATCACTGCTTTAAAATGACAACTTTAATACTGAATGGAGTATATGAGCCTGCAGGGACCATGTGGCTGACACCAACACAAAAAAGCAAATCAACATATTACTAGCTGGTCACTTCACATCCACAAGGAAGCAACGACTACACCTGGGCTGCCCAGTTCCCTTTCTCCAGTGGCACACAGTGAACACAGCCTAGCGTGTCAGTTTCTCCTAAGTGCAATTAAGAAATTTAAACTGGGTGGGGAGCAGGGGGAATGGAGAGATGGCTCCACACAGCACCTAGGGCCCAGATGCTGCTTCTCATCAACAGCACCAGCTCCAACCACATAGCTCCACCACTCTCCCTAATGTCCACTTGATGCCATTGGGAGATCCTCTCCTGTCACAATATCCTCTTTAGGGCTGGAGAGATGGCTCAGCCGTTAAAGGCTAGGCTCACAACCAAAAATACAATATCCTCTTTAAGGCAATGAAATAAGACTGCGCTATAAAGATACATGCCAAGAAGCAGGAATGCTGAGGTCTCAGTGGGAAAGGGTTCCAGTGGAAGCAGCTTCCTGAAGGGTAACTTGGTCTTCAGCTTGACTTACTGAGACTGCCTGCACTGTGCCTCTTGAAGGCGTGGTTCCTGTCCTCATGGAGCCTATCAGCACAGTCATTCAAACAATGGGGTCCTGAATGAGATCTCAACATTTTAGATCTATGCAGCTTTATGTCTCTGAGTTAAAATATAAAAAATTTAAGCTGGAGCTACATGTAGTTCAGTTGGTTAAAGCATTTGCCTAGAATGCATAAAGTCCTGGGCCTAATCATTAACACTATGTAACACTGGGTACGGCGATACATGCCTACAATCCCAGCACAGCGGAGAGAGGCAGGAAAATAAAATTTAAGGGTGTCCTCTGCTACATAGTAAGTTTAAGGCCAGTTTGGGCTACATGACCTTGTCTAGAAAAAAATTTCTGGGCCAGCAAGATGGCTCAGCAGATACAAGCGGACTACTGAAAAGCCCGGACCACACTGGGTCCCAGAAACCCACCTGGTGGAAAAGGGAACTGACTCTCAAAAGTCGAGCCATCCTCTGACCTGCACCTGCGTGCTGTAGTATGCATGTACACACACTAAATACATTAAATAAAATGCAATTAAATTTTTCCTCAAAACTTAATGTCATTCCCTCACTGTCACTTATCTCCAAGCACATGTCCAATTCAAACATGCAGCACCTAACAAGTGAGGCCCAACAACAAAGGGCAATGGTGTTTCTTATTTTTCTTTTTGGTTTTCTGAGACAGGGTTTCCCTGTGTATCCCTGACTGTCCTGGACTCACTCTGTAGACCAGGCTGGCCTTGAACTCACAGAGATCTGCCTGCCTCTACCTCCCGAGTGCTGGGATTAAAGGCGTGTGCCACCACCACCCGGCAATTACAGACAGCTGTGAACTGCCATGTGGGTGCTGGGATTTGAACCCGGGTCCTTTGGAAGAGCAGTCAGTGCTCTTAACCCCTGAGAAATCTCTCCACCGCCAACAGTGTTTCAAATTCTACTGAGTTGATTCAGTGTGAAATGTACACTGGAGTGCCTGTGTTAAGATGTAATTATTACTGAATCGTGAGCTCTACTAGTACTTGGACAAAAGCAAAACAAAGCAAAGGCTGGAGGGAGCTGTGTGTGTTTCTAACGGGCAGTGGCTCAAAGTTCAGCAGTAATCCCAGTGAGAGTAGATGCAGGGACAGACAAGTGCAGAGGAGACGTTCTGAGGCTGGGTGACGTAGTGAGAGGATAAACAACTGTTAGACACGGCTACCTGGCATGAGGTCACAGGGACAGTGGACCCCCATCCTAATTTACTTTCTCAAGAATGCTAAGGTCACTAGGCTGGAGAGAAGGCTCAGTGGTCAAGCACATGTGCTCCCAGCCACTATGTCAGGTAGCTCACAAAATGCCTGTAATGGTAGCTACGGAGTGGGTGGGGGGTGTCACCTGACCAAACACATAACTTAAAATACAATTTAAATACTTTCATGCTATTTACTTATTATTTTTATGTGTATGGGTAATTTGTGTGCATGTCTGTCTAGTCTGTCTATGTACCTCATTAGTGCAGTACCCACAGAGGCCAGAAGAGGATGTCAGGTCTCTTGGGACTGGAGTTACAGATGGTTATAAACAGTCTGTAGGTGCTGAGAATCAAACGCAGGTCCTCTGGAAGAGCAGACACACAGACACATAGACTTTTGAGACAGAATCTCATTAAGTAACTAACCCTGATTGGTCTACAATTTGCTATGTAGACCAGGCTGGCCTCAAACTCACAGAGATCCACCTGCTTCTGTCTTCTAAGTGCTAGGATTAAAGGTGTATACACCATATCTGGCCTTAGAATATTTTTTTTAAGAGACAATGCTTCATTTGCTTTAGGGAATATTCTAAAAGCAAAAAACAAATCTCATGGTTGTCACAAATTTTCAAGTAAATCTTAACTAAGCCTCACAAATATAACTATTAGAGACAATATCGTGTTCTCATGGTGGAAACGGACAGTCTACAGCTCACTGGAATCCCAGTGTTTCTAGTCCACACTGTTGATTACTCCCACTCACTGTACAGCTTTCTCTGTGCTTCTGATCACATCTGAAGGGACACCTCCAAGCTGACTCCTGAAAGTGCTCAGCACATTACTCAACAGCTGTCCTTAGCACTTTTAATAATGTTTTTCCTATCTGAGCAACAATGTGGTTACTTCAAAACTTCCTCATAAATACACAATATAATTTTTTCTTTTTTTTTAAAGATTTTATTTATTTATTGTGTATACAGTGTTCTGCCTGCATGTATACATTCACTCCAGAAGAGGGCATCAGATCTCATTTTGTAGATGGTTGTGAGCCACCATGTGGTTGCTGGGAATTGAACTCAGGACCTTTGGAAGAACAGCCGGTGTTCTTAACCTCTGAGCCGTCTCTCCAGCCCCTACAATATAATTTTTAATCTTTGCTAATCTGGTTTTTAAAAAAAGTTATCTCCATGTCCTTAATTTATAATTTCTTTTTATTTATTTATTTATTTTTTTTTGGTTTTTTTCGAGACAGGGTTTCTCTGTGTAGCCCTGGCTGTCCTGGACTCACTTTGTAGACCAGGCTAGCCTCGAACTCACAAAGATCCACCTGCCTCTACCTCCCAAGTGCTGGGATTAAAGGCGTGCGCCACCACCGCCCGGCTATATAATTTCTTGATTATGTATGACATACCTCCCATATTTGTCAACCCATGTAAGTTCATTTTTCCGAGGCTCCTCTTCTTTTTGAAACATGGTCTTATTCCATATCTCTGGCTACCACAGACCATGCTGAACTTGAATTGGTAGCAGAGTTCTTGACTCGGCTAGTGGATTTTTCTTTATCAATTTCTGAGTTTATATATGTATTAAGAAATAACCTTTTCTGCATTTTCAAAAATTTACCTTTTTATTTTTTACTTTCAGAAGTTTCAAATTATGGTAAAATGGTACAAAAAATTCATGAGATTTTCATGTGCAGAAACTTAGCTCTTTTAGTTTTCCAGTTCTCTTCAATTATTTTCTTTATCACAGATGATATTTTCCTTACAATCACTTCAGATATCAACACGAGGTTCTACCATTCTTTTTAAGCAGCTGAGAGTACCTGGACATCTAGACAAACACCCTTCCTCTATGCACTGCGACTCTGACTCTCCTTTATTGAACCCACGTGACAGACGAGCCTCCACTAACCCTGCACACTTCTGTGGGACCACATTAACATTCCAGTTTCATAAAACTACAGTTACGGCTACTATTTTCCTTCAAAATTTCTTTATTCTTTTATCCTTTCAAGTGAAATTTACAATCATCTTGCTGTGTTTCAAAAAGAAAAATATTATGTAGGGCTGGGGAGATGTTTCAGCAGGGAAAAGTTCTTGCCACCTAAACCCAATGACCTAAATTCAATCCTGAGAACATACAGTGAAAGGAGTTGTCTTCTGACCTCCACACACGCACCATCATATACACACACACCTGTTCTCTCTCACACACAGTATATATTATACATTTTTTTACATTAAAAATTGAATTTAAGGCTGGGTACACGCCTTCAGTCCTAGCCCTCAGGAGGCAGAGGCAGGCAGATCTCTGATTTCAACACTAGCCTGGTCTACTTAGAGAGTTCTGAACCAGTAAGGGCTACATAGTAAGACCCAATCTCAAAATAAATAAGCCAGATGGTGGTAGTGCACGCCTTTGATCCCAGCACTTGGGAGGCAGAGGCAGTGGATCTCTTAGTTCAAGACCAGCCTGGTAAACAGAGTAAATTCGAGGACAGCCAGAGCTATACAGAAAAGCCCCGTCTCAAAGAAAAAAGGAAAAAAAGAATGAATGAATAAAATTAAAAATCAAAATTGCTTTAGCCAGGAATGGTTAAAAGCTTCTATAATCTCAGCACCCAGGAGGTAGAGGCAGGAGGACCTCAAATTCAGGACCATTCTGGGATAGACAGTAATACTTCATTTCAAAAAGTCTATGCCGGGCAGTGGTGGCGCACGCCTTTAATCCCAGCACTTGGGAGGCAGAGGCAGGCGGATCTTTGCGAGTTCGAGGCCAGCCTGGTCTACAAAGTGAGTCCAGGACAGCCAGGGCTACACAGAGAAACCCTGTCTCGAAAAACCAAAAAAAAAAAAAAAAAAGTCTAAACCTAAAATTGCCTTAAACCTAAACTAACTAAACTGAAAGCTTTGCAGGATTCCTTTTTCACATTTATGAACACTTGTCCATTGCTCTTTCTTCTTTCAATGACACTGTCATTTGTGTTAATGATGACACCCAGGGCTATGCCCACAGCTTCTACCAGAGAGCTATATCCACTTCATTTCCTTCACATGCACTTTTATACACGGTGAGTTCAAATGTATGTTACATAATTTTAATATGTACTTATGCACAGGACCAGATATTACATGTACTGCCTAAATGGTAGGCATTTAGTAAAATTACCTAATTATCTATTTTCATTTTTCCTTTAAAAATTAGTTAACCGGAGTTAGAGAGATGACTCAGTAGTTAAAAGTTATTCGCTGTTCTGCAGAGTGCCCAGGTTCAGTTCTTAGCACCTACATGGCTGCTAAAAGCCACCTGTAACTAACTCCTAGTTCCAGAGGATCTGATGCCCTTTTCAGACACACACACACACACACACACACACACACACACACACACACACACAAAATGAATAAATAAAACAGCCAAACTCTGGGATGTTTTTTCTGGGTTTTCAGTCTGTAGATTACAACTATCTTTTCACTTCTTTATTTCTATTTTGTGTTGTGGGAGGCACAATTCTAGGATCACCCCAAAGGTCTTGGCCCCTGATGTATATGAACCTTCTCCTAGATATCCAAACACCAAGTTAAGAACAATTTTCAAGAGATGTGCAGGTGCAGCTCAAGTCCCTGGTTGGCTGACTCTAAGACAGAGCAGCTGCCCACACAGATCTGACCTAACTACACAGACCCTTAAGGCTGGGTTTGCGAGCAGAGACAGAGGATGAAGTTCAAAGTACAATGAGGATTTGAAGATGGGAGAAAGAAGGGGTTGTAAGGAGCATTTCTGACAGGCAGAAAGGGAATAAAGACCTACAACTTCAAGATACTGAACTTTGCTAGTAACAATAATGAGCTAGCAAGTAAATTCTTCTATAGAGGGTCCATCTGGAAACTGCTGGGCCATCATCCCTGCTGGTCCTTTGGTCTACGGGACTATGAACTAATCTAAGACTCACGCTCTTTAACCTCTAAGCTGTGGTCACTTGGTATATATAGCACATCAGAAAAACAACACAACTGCCCTGGACTTTGATGGCAATGCTGAGAACTAGGGAGAAACACTGTTCAGGAGTGTTCTTATTCATTAAAGACATGTGCCACCACACCAAGTCCTGTTCACGAGTTTTAGTAGTCAAGAACAGCCAGGAGTCAGAGGTCATCCCAGGAATTAGAAGAGAGTAGATTTACATCAGAATCAAGCACACTAAAGCAGAGAAGGAAGTCTCCTTTGTCCCTCTTTTCTCTACTGTCCCTACAATGAATGCCCTTCCTAACATGAAGGCACCTAGCGAAAATGATACCAGACTGGAATCTTACAGATGGACTGACTATTGACAGTCTATCCCCTTTGCTGTTGACTTCTATACACTCTGAATGAACATGCATTTGAACTCACATAACGTTTCTATCCAGTGAAGTTCTGACCTTCTCCCTAGATAAGGAGCTGACTTAATTATACATAGCAGTTCAATCACAATCCCACTACACAGTCTCTTCTCTAAAGACAAAACTGTTGAACTAACTTCCAAATGTATGTATATAAAATATGGGGATAGAAGAGGAAGAAAAGTTACTCCCTGTTTCCAGGCAATGGGTAGTATGCCTGGCTTCCTCTCCTACCACCCACCCCACCTTTCCTTTGTCCTCCATCAGAATCTCAGATGCCCAGTGTTCTCACCCTGACAGGATGACTTCTCAACAGAGGGGGCAGCAGTGCTTCATTACTCTTCGCACCAACACAGAAGTTCTACTCCATCCCAGGGAGTCCCTAATTACAGACATCCCTTGCCTCACTAAATAGCATCACCTCCATTTCTCCTAGTCACCAGGACTGAGTATTCCAGGCAGAACAGCAATCTTTCTTCTACTTTTTGGTTCACTGGCATAAAGAGTTCTAAGTGAGTGCTGTCTTTATCTTCCAACTCAGCAAAAACCGTTCTGTGACCTCTGGTAGACATATTTATTTCAAATCCTAGCTCAGTTCAAAGTTGCCAGGATAACAAGATGAAGTCCTGGGTGAACTATCAGGTGTGAACTAGTGGGACTGCTTTCAGAGCTTTACCGTCAAGTATATCATTGAAGACAGGACTGGGAATTTGTGTCTAACAGAATAGGGACCCAGAGTCTACCTTTCCTCCTTTGACAGTGTTGACTTGTGGGAAAGGAGCTATCACTTAAGTTGATCACTTGCTCCTTCTGAATTTGCTCTACCTATTCTGTCTCTTTTTCTCTCTCCTCGATTCTCTGAACAGTTACTATTCTATTTCTCCCCTCTCTACACCATTAGCACCAATAAATATCTTTCTGGCTTTTCTCAACTTGAAGTTCCATTTAAAAAAAAAAAATCATGTCCTGTAGAAAATATATTGAGTGACATCTTTTTCATTTCCTACAAGGATAGTACACAGCTACGATCATTCTAGATGCCAGGAAGTTAACTCATCATACATAGACAACAGATGACTGAGCATAGAGATCTTAGGCACCACAGAATGGGTGGTTTAAATAACGTGTCAGCTCTCTTATGCCCCTTCTTATAACAACATGTAGACCACAGGTTCACATAGACAACGTGTGAACCATGGACTTACTGAACTCCAACACCCTCTGTTCACTAAAGGCAGCAGGCCAGAACTGATCCCTATCCTTGGACACTAGAGCAGAAGTCTCTTCTCTAGCCCAGTGTAGGAAAGACTGCATCACACAGCCTAACGCCAACCACAGGGACCACACAACTGTTTGCAGTGCTCTGTGCTCTGTCCTTCGCTATTTGTCTGTCTTACAGTTAGTACCACTTAGGACTGTCTTACTTATTTAGCCCGTCCAATGCTGTTCACTTTTTTTCTGTTTTTCTGTGCTTCCACTGAGGAAAAAAAATTTTCTTCTACACAAAGAAACTTCTTTACAATTCTTTCAACATGGGTCTGCTGGTGGAAAAGTCTCTCAAACTTATCTTTGCCTGTCTGGAAGAATGTATATTCTTCCTTCACTTTGAAAGGCAAACTGATATAGATTTCTAGTTTGGCAATTATTGTCTCAGGATACTTTACTGTTCCACTGTCCTCTGATTTCTACTTGTTCTACAAAGTAGATCTTCAGTCTTTATAATTGATTCTTTGAAGGTCCTCCTCCTTTGGCTGGTTGACACAGGGTCTTACTATGTTACCCAGGTTGACCTGAACTCCTGGGCTCAGGTATCCTTTGGCCTCTACCTCCTAAATAGCTGAGAGTACAAGTGTGCCCCACCATTCGTGGCTTGCTCCCTTGGCAGATGTCAATGTCAAGGTTCTGGGTTTTGTTATTTCAGCCATCTTTGTCCCTCCTTCTGCCCACCTCTCATTCCCTCATTCTCCACAGATCTACAGTGATTCTTAACATCTTTAAATTTTTGGCTAACAAAGACCTTAGTGATTTTTTTAAACTTTATTTTCATGTGTATGGTGTTTAGCCTGCATGTATGTTTGTGTACCACATACATGCAGTGCCTGTGGAGGCCAGAAGAGGGCACCAGATCCCTTGGAACTTGAATTACAGATGGCTGTGAGGCACTGTATGGGTGCTGGGATTCAAACCTAGGTCCTCTAGGAGAGCAGCTAGTGCTTGTAACCACTGAGCCACCTTTCCAGTCTCAGTAACTTGTTGTTTTTTATTTTTGTTTTTTCAAAACAAGGTTTCTCTGTGTATACCTGGGCTGTCCTGGACTCACTTTGTAGATCAGGCTGGCCTTAAACTCACAGAGATCCAACTGCCTCTGCCTTCTGGGTGCTGGGATTAAAGGCGTGCCTCACCATGCCTGGTTCTGTAACCGTTTTTAAGCACAGTTCCTAATTTATTCTTTCCCATTTCTTTGAGATTTCAACTGTAAATATTTTAGACTTAACAGTGTACCATTTACTGCTGAGGAATTTTTGTTTTTCTTTTATTAGCACTTTCCATCCTTCTGTCTCATTGCTGGGGGGATGAAGTTTTTCATCTGGTCTATCTTCCAATTATGAACTCAAGTCCTCCAAATTTCTAATTTGAGCAATTATACATTTCAATCCTAGAATTTCTATATAATAACCCCATCGTTTCCAGTTTTGTGCTGAATGTTCCATTTGTCATCTAACTCACCAACCATTTAATAAAGACTCCTTTGTTGTCCCCACCTGACAAGTCTAACATCTGAATCTCCAGTGGGTTACATTACTGCCTGCCTATCTTTATTCTTGGTGGTTAGCTTATATATTTCATGTTTGGCTAACTGTTGGTTCTGTATGTGAAAAGCTGTAGATTACACAAGCTTCTAGACAAGGAAGGTCTACCTTCCTCTAGACAGTGTTAACTTTGCTTCAATAGGTATTTGAGACTAGGATGATTCACTTAATCAATTCCAGCTGATTCAAAAATTTCAGGTTTCCCCTACTCTGACTCTGAATATAAAAGTGGTCCCCCTTCCTCCAGATGGTTTCCAACTAAAAACTGCATTGTTTGTAGGCTCCTCCCTTCTCTGTCATCCTCAAAGCAGTTTGTAAGCCCTAGGTGTGTGTGTCTGCTAGATATGAAGGAATATACCTAAAATCCCAATACTAAAGAAGCAAGCAGGAATGCCAAGGGTTCAAGGTAAGCCTGAGCTATGTAATGAGGCCTTACCACCATTAAACAAAAACATAACCCCAAACCCCCACCAAGCCCAGTGATAGAGCATTTGCCAAGCATGAGCAAGTCCCTGGCCCTGGGTTCTATCTCCAGCACCAACATTTTTTTAAAAGGTTTTTTTTTTTTTGCTTTTTTATAACCAGCCGATCCCAAACATTACAATTCTGGAGATTAGAAATCTAGAAAGAAATCAGTGCAACTGAAATAAGGCTTTACCGCTCACTGTACTTTCCTTATCGCCTGAAGCTCATGGAACTGCAGAGTTACCAGTGTAAGTCATCAAAGAGCTCCAAAACATGAATATTCAATTTTAATCAGCCAAGCAGTATTTACCAAGTGCCTATTGTAAGTCAATAAGCTAAATTTTAATTAAACACAAGTCCTGCCTACAAGATTAATTACTAAGAAAGGCAAAAAGGTATAAATCTATGATCGTCATAAAGAACAGAAAGTCAAGGTACCCCAGGAAACACACTAAGTGTGTGGTGGGATTGGTGATAGCATTTAGCAGCACAGGGAGCAAAGGCCTGGACTTTCAGGTAACAGATTTGCATCCAGACATGGCGTGTCCTTGGGAGCCCGCCAGGGGCAGACGGCGTTTTTTGATCATGGGACTCTGGACCGGGGTTGTTCCCTGGGGAGCCCACCAGAAACTATGGCAACTATACTGTTGAAAAGAACTCCAGATTTTTCACAACAGATCATGAGATCTCCTGACCTCCTACTGCTCCTCAACCCCTCTGCAAGAAAAGCTTTGGAGGGACACATTGCCCAAGGGCATGACTTGGAAGGGCACAAAAACTTCTGCCGAAAATCACGCTGCCAATTCATAGGACAGGTGAAGAGATTTAAGTCAAGATTCATGTGATCACAGATTCATGTGATCACAGGTCACTCCTCCTGCACCACCGGCCTTCCTTCTCATCTGGCAGAGTTGCACCACCATCTTGTCAGGCTTTACCATCTTGCATCGACATGGATTTTCCCTGGTACTCTGGAGTGTCTAGAAGGGGAGTTATCTCCCCTTGGAGTTCGGAGGCATCGGACTGGACAGAGCACTGGAGTGATACACTTGGAGGCCCAAAGTGCTTAATGGTGAGCCTAGGAAACTTTTTTTTTTTTTAGTTTAAGGTATTTATTTTTCCCCCCAACAGCTCTCCCTTTCAGTCCAAATAATGGTTCTTTTTCTTATAACTATAAATACAATACAAAACAACAGAAATAAATAGGCCACGATTATAAGAGTTATATGGCTTAGCATACATTCCCAATGTCCAGTCCATATGTATTTGGCACCTGACTTTAACATTCTACTATCTAACCATCTCCATGAGTTTAAAGTTCTATATCTAACTCAGCTTTCATACTAACTTGCCTCATAGTTTTAAAAATATCTTCTTAGATCCAGAACACCCTCTTGATTCCTAAACAACTCAAAATTTAACTATGAGACTCTAGGTATCTATTCTTCAACCACCTCAGAGACCTGAGAGGGATAAATATATCTGATTATATAGGAAGTGCAGGGCCTGCAGCTTCCAAACCTAAAAAATGACATACCAGTGGCTGCCTGGACAGTTCCCATTTTCTCTCCATACATTCCAGCATCAATCTTCAGCCATTTGGCCCCATTTCTCTGACAGACATTGGTTGTAGAGCAGGAATTATGAAGGACTTACCTACCCTGTCTTGGCAGAGCTAGGCTGTCGACTTACCTGCTTCCAAGTTTTGTCCTTTTTGGACAGAAGTCTGTCTACAGTTGAAGCAAGTGGTTTTTCTTGCCAAGAGAATGGCTTACCACCAATTTAATCATCTCCCACTGGAGATTCTTCGATGCTCATCTTCTACTTGGAGTAATATAGGGGGTGCTGTCAGGAGCTGACATGTCTCGATATCAAAAAATCTTAAGTTAAGAAAACATCTTTGAGGGCTGGAGAGATGGCTCAGCGGTTAAGAGCACTGGCTGCCCTTCCAGAGGTCATGAGTTCAATTCCCAGCAACCACATGGTGGCTCACAACCATCCATAATGAAATCTGGTGCCCTCTTCTGGCCTGCAGATACACCTGCAGACAGAACACTGTATACATAATAAATAAATCTTTAAAAAAAAAAGAAAACATCTTTGAATGCCATATTCTGCAGATCTCTTGAGGTTTTTGAAGATGCCCTATCTATCCCTTATATTTAGATAAGCAAATATTGCTTGTCTCTTAGCAACTTGATTTCTGAGTAGCTTAGAAAATAACTGTGATAGACTGTCATAGTAACTAACAAAATGACACGTTTTCATGACTATTAGTTTCCGTTTCTTTTTTTTTTTTTTGGTTTTTCGAGACAGGGTTTCTCTGTTTAACAGCTCTGGCTGTCCTGGACTCGCTTTGTAGACCAGGCTGGCCTCGAACTCACAAAGATCCGCCTACCTCTGCCTCCCAAGTGCTGGGATTAAAGGCGTGCGCCACCACCGCCCGGCTTAGTTTCCGTTTCTTAATTATCCTAAACAGTTTATGTCGGTTGGTAGCGAGAGGTCAAAACTTGACATTTCATTTTTAAGTATTACTACAAACAATACCTTTAAGAAGCGTTACCCTTAATTTTTTATCAGTATACAAAGATCAATACCAATGTGGCCAAATATAATCTTAATTTTGTATCAATATACAAAGATCAGTACCGATGTAGCCCAATACAATCTTAATTTTACATTAATATACTAGGGTCAATACCATTGTGAGCCTAGGAAACTTTATAATTGGGCTCTAAGACTGCAGAGGCAATTCTTGTTTGATATAAGGGCCATCCCACCTTAATGGTCAAAACAGATTAAATTTATAAACTGCCTTAAGATCTGATGAACGAGACTCATAGACTTTAAGACTGAAAGATTTGGTGGAAATCAGCCATCCATAAGGATCCACGACCAGATAATTAATCTAAGAGAACATCCTTTTGAGAAACTGTAGGTTAGTGTTAAATGTTTGTTTTATAAGTATTAGGGGTTTTTTAGATTAGGTCTTAGAGTTAGGGTTCAGGCTTTAGGATTTAGGAACTTTACAGGTAATTGTTAACTATTTGTTAAATTTTAATAAATATATGATTGATAAATAAAAATTTATTGTTGCAGAAGCGTTCACTACTAACAGTTTATGCCAAGTGTATGTTGAGTGTCATCACCATGGAAGGATTCTACTTTTCCCCTTTCACACACCTCTAAAATGAAGGAGGGGCCGGGCGGTGGTGGCGCACGCCTTTAATCCCAGCACTTGGGAGGCAGAGGCAGGCGGATCTTTGTGAATTCGAGGCCAGCCTGGTCTACAAAGCGAGTCCAGGACAGCCAGAGATATTCAGAGAAACCCTGTCTCGAAAAACCAAAAAAAAAAAAAAAAAAAGGAGGAAAACCAAGCTATACCTAGACAAAAAGATACATACATACGAGCATATACATATGTATAAGTTTATAAGTATTTCTCAAATCCTGACTGAGTTCTTTTTGTGAAATGCAGGAAGTGAAAGTAAAGTTGCAGAACATATCCTAAAAGTCTTAACAAAGACAATTTCCATCTCACATCTTTTGCTTGGAGAATTTTATATTTCAGCATTTGTGGATGTTTTCAGGGTAAAGAAGCTTCCTTCCCCACCTTACAAATTATACTAATCAATTACTATGGCCATGTTCATGACAGGGTTAAAATACCACTCTGTAGAGTTGAATCACTTCTTTGAAATTACAGTATTGCATACACAAGTAGGTAATTACAGAGCAGAGGTGTGACTGAAAAACAGACTTGCTGTATCTTTGTGCTGTGTGGCAAGCACGTGCACACTGAACAGGGTACATTATTAAGCATCTCCTCCAGCTGAAATAGCAAAGGCACCCAGAAATTAAGGCAAAGTCACCTCACAAGTAACATCTAGGAATATAAACCAGAAGTGACACTCTCAAAACCATACTGACAATGGCTGTCAGAACTGGTATCAACTAATTAGAAAGAGAAATAAGGACAAGGTGAAGTTTTCACAGTTATTCTTCCTAACTTAAAGGACTATGCTGGAAGATAATATCTAAAATACTTAGCATTGACTGTCATCTTGACAAGATCTAGTATCACCTGGGAAACCAACTGGGGGGGGGGGGGGGAGAGGGAGAGAGGGAGAGAGAGAGAATGAGAATGTGTATGTGTGTGATCTCGTTGGCTGGGCCATGGACTGAATGAAGAGAAGGAGCCAGCTGAGCACCAACATCCTGCCAACTGAGGATGCATGAGACCTAGTCTCTAGATTCCTATCACCACTCCTCCTTCACCATCATGGACTATTAATAGCCCCTTCTCTCCTTAAATTGTTTTTGTTAGGCATTTCCCCCAAGCCCCTCTTTTTGCATGACAGTATACTCTATTTTACAAAGGAATGGTAAGGAGTGGATGTGATTTTTATCCATGTCTTATGGGCCAAAGCTAAAAGATAGCCGACAATAACTGGGTGTAGTGGGGCATGCCTTTAATCCCAGCACCTAGAAGGCAGAGGCAGGCGCACCTCTGCAAATTCAAGGCTAGCCTAGTCTACACAGTTATGACAGCCAGAGCAGCATAGTGAGATGTCTTTAAAAAAAAGAAAGAAAACAAAAACAAACAAAAGAAAGCCACCATATTAGCTGCCATTTTTGTTGAAAATTTACTTGTATACAAAGCTCCAAAGTCTCACAACTATAATGTTTTCCTATACTCTCCTAGTCATTCTCTCTCCCTCCCGTCTTTCCTCTGAACCCAAGGTTTCCCTCAAACTTATAGCAATCCTTTGGCCTCAGCTTTCCAAGTTTTGGGATTACAAGGGTGAGCCACCACATATGGATTTTTGTTTTGTTTTGTTTGTTTTTAAACAAGTCTTTATTTTGTATAGTGTTCTTCTGTCTGCATGTATGCCTGCAGACCAGAAGAGGGCATCAGATCTCATTATAGATGGTTATTAGCCACCATGTGGTTGCTGGGAATTGAACTCAGAACCTTTGGAAAAACAGCCAGTGCTCTTAGCCTCTGACCCATTTCTCCAGCCCCTGATTGTTTTTAAAGACAGGGCTTCTCTGTGTAATAGCCCTGGCTGTCCTGGGCTCCCTTTGTAGAACAGGCTGGCCTCAAACTCACAGATATCCACCTGCTTCTGCCTCCTGAGTGCTGGGATTAAAGGCGTGTGTCACTACACCCAGTTGGATTTATATTTTCTTTTTTTAAGATTTATTTATTTTATGTATGGGTGCTTTATCTGCATGAACATCTGCAACCAGAAGAGAGCATCAAATCACGTTGCGGATGGTTGTGAGCCACCATGTGGTTGCTGGGAATTGAACTCAGGACCTCTGGAAGAGCAGTCAGTGCTCTTAACCGCTGAGCCATCTCTCCAGCCCCTGGATTTATATTTTCAAAAGAACATTTCAGTTGTTCATGGTGGTACATGCCTTGGCAGGCTAAGGTGTATTAATTGGGAGTTTATGGTTATCCTGGATTATACAAGATCCTATCTCAGAAACACAGATCTTACAAAAAAAAAGATGAAATACTATTTGATATTACTTTCCTAGAAGAATGAAAGATTTCAATATTTAGTGATGTACGGCTGCTTTGATAAGGTAGAACCACAAGACTGCTGTGATGACTAATCATGTCAACCTAATTGGACCTGGAGTCAACTAAGAGACATGCAACCTTGGGGTGGGTCTATGTGGGCCTTTCTAGGGAGAATTGGCTGAGGGAGGGGACCTTCTCCTAGAGTGAAGGTGCCTAGTGCTAAGGCCCCAGTGATGGAATGAAGAGTGGCACTGCCCCAGGAAGCTTCCAGAACCTAAGCACCAGGTTGGGACACTGCTGAGACATCCACCTTTGAAACTGTGGAGCTAACAGGTTCTCAGCGTCTTCAGGGTGCAGGGGCTGGGCCACTGAACTGCCCAGCCCCACTGGTTGCACACCTTCTATCGGGTCTGTCCCTGGAGACAACCCTGACTAAACAAGTGGCTTCCCTCGTTCCTCTTCCACTGTCTTTCCAGGGAGGCCCAACTTTTAAGACACTGCTTCTTCCTTCCACCCACACAATTCAAAACTTCACCTCAACAGTCATTACCCTGATTGTGAAGATGATTTTGCAAGTGCATACTTATCACAATATGATTAGCATATTTTAAACATGTACAGACTTATGAAGAAAAAAATACTTAGTATATATGCTAAACAACAACAAAATCTCAGTGGGGCAGTGGTAGCACAAGCCTTTAATCCCAGCAAAGGCAGGTAGATCTGAGTTGGAGGCCAGCCTGGTCTACAGAGAAAGTTCCAAGATAGCCAGGGCAACAGACAGAGTGGGGGAAAGTAAGGAAGGAAGGCTCACGAGGGAAAAGAAGGCTTCCGTGTTCTGATAGGCATCTACAACTGTCTCCACCACTGCAAGAATTATTTGCTCACCTTCCTTATGCTTGTATTTACATTTTGCCAACTGAGTAATTTTTAAAGTCCTGATTAATTTTTCTTTGATTACTAGCAAGAAGACCGCCATTTAAGAGAATGTTTGCCAATTAATATGCCTTACAGATTTTCTTCTTCTGACAGTTGTCTGTGCCCAAAGGCACAGAATTGGTTTCTCCAAGACTTGGGGCTGACTGAGTTATCTGGCCTTAGCTAGTCAAAGCTAGTCTCAGCTTTCTCTACAGAAACATGTAACACTTTTTCTTCTTTCCTTTCTTTCTCAGTGCTGGGGTGGAAAAGAAAGTCTTCTGCAAGGAAGGAATGCACCGCAGCACTGCCCAGAGCTATAGTTTAAATAGCAGATGGTTGGAAACACGGCAGGTGAGCAAGAGCTGAGGCTCGTCAATAACTGTCACTGTGGGTTCACCATCAAACAGCAATGCTAATGCAAACCTAAAAACTAAACAAAACACAAAGTCTTCCACATTTTTAGCAAAAACCCAAACTGCCAGAAATAAAATAAAGACATTATCAATTTTAGTATGCACCAAAGCTCTGAGATACAAGATCCTCTCTCTCTGAAGACCTTTAGTGATTTTTCAGAGGTGTGTAGTCATAGTTGACTATAAGGATTTAGAACACTATTATCTCCTAAAGACCCCCTTGTGCCCACTTTCAGTCAGCACCTTCTCATGTTAGCCTCAGACAACCACTGATATGCTTTGGGTTCCTGTAGATTTGCCCTTTCTGAAACCATCATAGACGTGAAATCCAACTTCTTTACTTGTTTATATTTTTGTCTGCTTTGTTGTACAGTGATGGAATCCATCTCAGGGCAAGTACTTTACCACTGAGCGACACCACACCTCAGCCAGTATATTTTTAAGACTCACCATTGTACTAGGATTATATTACTACTACTGCTACTGCTGCTCATCAACGAATGAATGAATAAATGAATGAGACAGTGTCTTACTATGTAGCCTTGGCTGGTCTGGAACTGGCTATACAGACCAGGTTGGCCTCTTGAGTGCTGGGATTAAAGGCAGGCACCACCATACTATGGCTGGTTCCATTACTTCTAATTATTGAGTCGTACTCCGAAGTACATAGCACACTTCTTTACACACTTACCAGTGGACAATCTGGCCCATCTCCATCCCTCCCATTGAGGTCTTTTGATGGTGGCCATTCTAACAGGTCTGCAGTGGTGCTTTACTGGAGTTTCAACTAGCTATCTGATGAGGTGTCTGTTGCAATTTCTTCTATTTTAAAGTGGGGTATTTTACTGCTAACTTATGGTTTGTTTTGTTTAATTTAGTTTCCCAAGCATGGGACATGTCTTTAATCCCAGCATTTAGGAGGCAGAGACAGGAGGATCTCCATTCAAGGCCAGCCAGGGATGTATAAAGAAACTCTGTCATTCCCACCCCCTAAAAAAGTTCTTACTATTTTGCCCACGCTGGTCTCAAACTGGTGGGATCAAGTGATCTTCTACCAACTAAGAAAGTAAAACCCAGCCAAATAAAGAAACAAAAGACAACATGCTTATCCCAAAGTCAGATGTATGATTCTTCCTACCTAGTAAGACTTTGAGGCTTACAATACTCCATTCCTGTGCACTTTTGTGTTAAAGAACCAAAAGAAAGATGCATTGCTGCAGAAAAATGGGTCAAGTGAGGGAAGCTGCTCTCCCACTGAGATCTGAGATTGAATAGGAAGTGGCTGAATTAGATAGACAGAAGAAAGGCGGGCGTCACCCATTCACGCATAGCTTCTGTATATCAAAGGCTTGGCTTCCTCTGCACTTAGCCCATTAACTACAGCATTCCAGTTACAAGGTGACACAGATTCTTCTCCTCTCTCTTCACAGAAATGTCTTCCCCCTTTTTATAACATATTAAAACTAGAATCTTTAAACATACTTAAATTTTTCAGTAATATTAATTTTCAAATAATGCTCTAAGAAAAACCTGCTGCTGTGCAGAATAAAAATAACCCCAAAGCTCTATTACTAAGGACTGGCTGATGCCACAGTCAGGAATCTGGGGAAGGAACATTTACACTAGGGTTTTCACATGAATACTGTTTCTTCTAAACACATCAAAGTCGTTTCATTTAGAATCCCAAATGACACTGACTGGGGCTGTCAACTTCTAGCCTCATCAGAGACACATGTACCACTGGTTAAGAAATCTTTCATGGCCGGGCAGTGGTGGCGCACGCCTTTAATCCCAGCACTTGGGAGGCAGAGGCAGGCGAATCTTTGTGAGTTCGAGGCCAGCCTGGTCTACAAAGTGAGTCCAGGACAGCCAGGGCTACACAGAGAAACCTTGTCTTGAAAAACCAAAAAAAAAAGAAAATAAAAATTAAGCCAGGTGTGCTGGTGCATGCCTTTAATCCCAGCACTTGGGAGGCAGAGGCAGGTGGATCACTGTGAGTTCAAGGCCAGCCTAGTCTACAAACTGAGTCCAGGACAGCCAGAGATACACAGAGAAACCCTGTCTTGAAAAAATAAAAAACACCAAAAAAAAAAACAAAACAAAACCAAACAAAAAAAACAACCCACAACAAATAAAAAGCTTCCCCATTCTATTCTAAAGGGGTAAAAAAAGACAGGTTTATTTATTTTTTTGTCATTGTTAAACAAGAATCTATTGTTCCTTAAGTTTACGGAAGTTATGTTTGTTTTATCTATAAGATTTTGTAATTAAAAAAAAAAACCCACAAAACTACTAATGTAGCTATGCTGTAATATTTATAAGATAATCCAACTGTTTCTGAGCGACTTTGAAAATGCTTGCTTTTTCTTTCTTGTGGTCAATTTCTTGGGATGCTATGTTGTCAGGTTCTTATGGTAGGATACTCAGAAAACTTGCTTTCACTGAGAGTACTCACCATAATTAACAGCAGAACCCCACACTTACACGGCTGGCTGCATGCCTGGGTTTTGCTGTGATCCAAATTTCTAGCCCAGGACAAAACCTCATACAATAAGCTCTCTTGCCCCAACCATATCTACCAAGGATACACTGTATTTAACAGGACATTTCAATGTGGCTTCTTTGGGACTTAAACCTCCCAGGCACACCCTACAAAGAGCAGCAAACCAAGGGCCTTACCTCTTAGAATTCCTTCCTTCTGACAACCCACATCAACCCTGCATATTTTGTCCTACAAATTCTTAACGTCTCTCAGTTCCACCCCATTATTATGCCACTCAAGCCACCTGCGTCACAGAGTCAGTGACACTGCATCTATTCAAGTTCACGATGCTATCCGTCTACCACTGTTCATACCAGGCCCATCGGCAACCACCAACAGTGTCCAAGCAGGCAAACAAGGATGGTCCTACTCACTACTGTCCCTACTAAGACTCACTACCAACACAAACTAACAACATAAAACTAACAAAGTTAGGTCCCAGTCCTGGAACTAGCTCTGTAGATCAGGCTGGCCTCGCACTCACAGAGATTTTTCTGCCCACCTCTGCCTCCTGAGTGCTAGGTGAGCCACTACCACCTCCAACTCATAAATTATTAAGTACACTGAGTCCCAACATGGTGTTCCCCTAAACTAGATTTGCCCATTGTCCCCTTGCAGAGTTATCACTTTCATCCAGGAAGTTCCATCTTTCAGGACCAAGATTTTTCAAGCCAAGTTTTCTGTGTCCACATCATTACCCCATCAAGCCACTTTCTCTTCTGACTGATGGGCATGTCCTTAGCATTTCCCAAGGGTAGTTCCTTTGAACTACAAATTAGTCTGGAGAGAAGCTGTGCTTGGTGGTCATGGGAGACTGGGAAATACTGGGCTAGACTTCTCCAAGCATCTGTTTTGAAACTCAACCTTACAAAGAGGATATGGTAAATATATGACTACATAAGTATACACCACCACAGATATTTGCCAAATTCCTGTATGAGAATGTGGCTTCCTCCAAACCTTTCTTGATTGCTCTCTTTACACACCAGCACCACCAGGTCAACTCTAGAAGTCCAGAAGTCCCTTCTTCCACTGTGGATGTGCACACAGAAGGCAGCAACAGGGAACAAAAAGCCCTGGCATTAGAGGACCTGAGGCACAAACCACAGCTGACTGACAGCCAGCAATTCAATCTATACCAGCCAAGGCTCCTCACATGTATACATGACCAGAACACCTATAATTATTAGCTAATACAAAGGCAGTGCTGGAAAGCATGCTGTTAGTACTAGCAGCAGGATGGGTGGAACACTATGCAAAGGAAGTGAGATTAAGAGGCCATTTTAAAAGTCACACTATTTCTATGTGTGAGGGCTTTGAGGGGCAGAGTCTGAAGTCTGGCATCTCCTGCGAACTGCAGGACTGTGTGGAGATGACTTCTTCCTCTGTCCTTCCGCCTGCTCACATGTGAGGCGGGAGCAATAAAGGCCAGCACTCACTTTAAAGGAGGAGTATTGTGAACATTAAGTGACACCGTCTTGACACAGAGTCAGTCACATGGTTTTGACGACTTTGCTTCAGTGGGGATCTCCATGGCAGAACACTGACCCCCGCCCCACCTCCCAGCTGCGCTCGCTGACTCAAGGGCACTGGGGCCACAGAGCCAGCACTTTCTTCCCTCAGGGTATGCCCTGACACAAGAAGCCTCACTCCAAATAGCACCACAATCACCACAGCTTCCATTCGGAGCGGAGCTCACCAGGCTGCTTCTTGCACTCTCCCTCTTTCTTGGCATTTCTTATTTCATGAGGTCTGTGAGGAAACAGCATGTGATCCCAAGAACACTCCTGCATCCCTCTCCCACAGCTTCTGAGCAACTCTGTTGTTGATTTCTTGCCTTAGCAAGAAGAAAATTCATGGGGTTTGAGCTGCCAGCTCCCTCCGGCAGATCTAGCTTGATTCCCACTTGCTATTTTAATTTGGATTCTCCTGCTTAGTTCAAAGAGTAACTAAAAAGAAATGATCTTCAGGAATAAAAAGTACACAATATCTTTGCCAGGCTCAAGCTGAACAAGTGATTTTTCCTGTGAGAAGCCTCTAGTCTTACTTATCTAGACAGTACACACAGAATGAGGCACACAGAGCACGCATTCCCAAAAACCACTTTCCCATGAATGTGCATTTGCATCAGTCTGGTCAAAAGATTGTGCATGGCAGCAAAGGATTTTTACCAGGGTTAGTTTTCTGGCTGCTGAAAATAATGTGACCTGATGCTGTGATACTGTAGGTCTACAGCTCAAGCCTTCTGAGGATGGATGTATGACTGTATAAAGAATTGCCAGAAGCCGGGCGGTGGTGGTGCACGCCTTTAATCCCAGCACTTGGGAGGCAGAGGCAGGCGGATCTTTGTGAGTTCGAGGCCAGCCTGGTCTACAAAGTGAGTCCAGGACAGTCAAGGATACACAGAGAAACTCTGTCTCGGAAAAAAAAAAAAAAAAGAATTGCCAGGTGTGGTGGTGCACGCCTTTAATCCCAGCACTTGGGAGGCAGATGCAGGCAGATCTCTATGAGTTTGAGGCCAGCCTGGTCTACAAAGTGAGTTTCAGGACAATCAGGGCAACACAGACAAATCTTGTCTTGAAAACCAAAAAGATAGATAGATAGATGAATGGATGGATGGATGGAGAAAGAGAAAGAAAGAAAGAAGGAAGGAAGGAAGGAAGGAAGGAAGGAAGGAAGGAAGGAAGGAAGAATATTCTCAACCAGGTCTAAAGAAGGAAGACTGAAAGCTCCTGGGGGATTATTTATTATTCAAAAAGGTGATGGCTATAAAGAATGCTATTGGCGGGGCTGGAGAGATGGCTCAGCGGTTAAGAGCACTGGCTGCTCTTCCAGAGGTCATGAGTTCAATTCCCAGCAACCACATGGTGGCTCACAACCATCCATAATGAAATCTGGTGCCCTCTTCTGGCCTGCAGATATACCTGCAGACAGAATACTGTATACAAAATAAATACATCTTTAAAAAAAAAAAAGAATGCTATTGGCTTCAATGACAGAGAACTGACAAAAAAAATTGTTGTAGCAGAAAGGTTTATGAAGAGGCAAAATGGAAAGAAAAGCCCATCAAAGCAACCCAGCCCATGCTCTGGGGAAGTATCTCCCAAAGGACTCCTCAGTCTTGTAACTATGCATGGCCAGGTGATCTCATGTGTTTGTTAACAGGAAAGATGTGCTGCAACAAATAGGTCAAAAAGGAGGGGGAGAGAGAGAGAGAGAGAGAGAGAGAGTGTGTGTGTGTGTGTGTGTATGTGTGTGACAACTCCATATTCTAATTCCTAGAGAAAGCATTTAAAACTCACTGGCCTGCAAGAGGCATATATTCCAGAAGCCACCTTCTTATCCACTCTTAATCACAACTATATCATAGCTGAGACTGAGAGCCACAGAATTCACACGAGCAAGAACGCTGCTTTCACCAGGCTGACCCTGCTGTTGTGGTGTGCAGCTGTGGAAGGCGGGCTCAGGAGAGTGTGCACACTGTCTGAGCTGCCTCAGGGATGTTTCATGGCTGGGTGCCCAGATTGTCTAGCTCTGCACACAGCTCTGTAGCGTTTTGAGGGATACATGAGAGGAATGCATTCTTAAATTAACAAACAGCTCTCCATCCCTGCATAGCTTTTTCATTCCCTAAAAGCCTCTGAGGTCAAGAAGTCACTTTTAGTGCAATTCCAAAAAATGGCCCAAAGTGTATAGAGTTGCCCAGCATTCTGAACATGCAAAGCCTTGTTATATAGAAGTGGCGGATGTAAACCAAACACACTCTGAACAGGGGTTATCATGTATCTGTTTCACATCAGTTATATGCATTCTCTGCAAGGTTACACAATCATTTCTAGAAAATAATCTTCATATTCCTAATTATATTTCTGAAAATTTGAGTATAACCTCAAAATTTATCAACAAGAATACATTTATGTGTTAAAGTCTATTTTTAAAAGATATATTATTTTGTAAGAAACACTCCTCACAGCAGCACAAATATTTGAAAGTCATTTGGTAAAAAACTAATTTGCAAAATCAAACTGGCTTAAAGACAGTAAATTCAGTAAGCACCCACTCTCTTAATAGTGACTAGTCCACAAGTGATGCTCCAGACTCCTCACTCAGGGCTACAATGTCTTCACAAAGGTGATTAAGGTGTTCAGTATCTTTAAGTCCCCTTCAATGAAGACACTCATCCCCATCGCCTGCTTGCCTCTCAAGAGAAGTCCCTCCTGCTCACCTACACACAACAGCAAGGCCCTCTGAAAGAAAGCTTGACCGAAAGGTAAAGCCTATCTGACTGTCTCAAAGCAATTTCAGCCAAAGCAATCCAAACCTAACCACATAAAAATTGTCACCTAGCTTCTCTCAGCTCATTTGGAACCTTCCAAGCCCTGCCTGATGTGGGCTTGCCTCTTGCTCCCTCCACCCACACTCTCTTGGGCTCCAAGGACTGCTGTAAATCCTGCTTCATCTTTTTTTTCTTGCTTTTCCCAAACTAAGTCTTCTTTGCTAGCTTCAACCACAAATCACCAATTTCCTTTCCTATATATCTTCTCAAATATCACTTTTGCACAGTAAGCCTTGACTGAGTCATAAGTCTCACACAATACCTCTTCTACACATACACTTCTTCCCTTCATGAATACCCTCAACTTGTTAGGTTGCAATGGAGCTGTTTATGATGCTAACGACAATGAATACACTCAAATCAAATCACACACACACACACAAAGAAATGGAATTCTACTAATCTTGCCACTCCCCACCCAGTGTCAACTTGGGTCCAGCAAGAATAAGTTCACAGGCAGGACCTCCTTCTCCCCCAGCTGGTGGATATGAATAGGTGGAAAGATGCACTCAATTCTTAGCCAGTATTACAGAAATTTTGTCTTCCACATAGAGCTCCTTTCAATGAGGAAAACTCTGCCCCTCACCCGAGTCCTGACTTCCTCCTGGACTTAGTTCTGGGTGACAGTATTTGGAAGAATGCACAATTATTTCAGTATAGGCCACTGATTAACAAAAAGGTAGTGGCAATGAGGAATGCCAGTCTCCGAATGGCTTGGCTACTTTTTTTTTTTTTTTTTGGTTTTTCGAGACAGGGTTTCTCTGTTTAACAGCTCTGGCTGTCCTGGACTTGCTTTGTAGACCAGGCTGGCCTCGAACTCGCAAAGATCCGCCTGCCTCTGCCTCCCAAGTGCTGGGATTAAAGGCGTGCGCCACCACCGCCCAGCTGGCTTGGCTACTTTTTAATCCAATGATGTCAAGTGGAACAATGCACCTTACTCCAACATAGCCAGTACTCAACTACTTACTCCCAAATGCCAAGTCAATTAAAAATAAATATAAGTCCATAACAAAATAATCCCTTTGTTAAAGTATATCTGCCACCTGTGACAACACAAAACATGAAGAGGAAGACCAGCAAAACATTTCAACAACCACCAAAACATTTAAACACCAGAATCCAAAGTGGAATTAAGAGGAACCCTTTGCCAATCTCAGGGTCTAAGCTTTGACACCTTATTAAAGTAGGGAAACAAAGTCCCAACTACTCAGACCCTCCAACAACAAAATCAATTCCCATTCTGAAAGTCTCATTTTGTATAATTTTCCTCAATAGAAGCATCTTAGTGGGTGACACACTGAAATGCCCAAAGCAACGCTCACCTCTTAAGTTTTGGGGGAAAAAATGTAATTTTCTTCAAGGTGCCCTCTGCCAGCCAAGTTCAACTGGCTTGGGTTCTTATCTAACTCAGCCTCTTACTTTGTAGGGAAGGAAATCTGCAATCCAGGAATATAATTGTCAGCACCTACACACAGTTGAAACTATCCTCTGAAGTAATTTGAGTCACATTTTCAGGGTCTCAACTAATTCACAGTTACTCCGGTCCAAAGATAGGAAACTGCATAAGATAACAGAATCATATACAGTCAGGTGCCATTCAGGGACACCACAGTCATGAACGGATTGGCTTTATTGGCTCAAGCTTCTCAACGTAAACACCAGATACCCAGAAAACACCACCACCCAGAACCTGGGCAATACAATGGCGCAAACCAGCCGAGAGACGCCGACATGCAGCTCCTTCAACATTCCAAAGTTGGCAATCAACGGAGCACCATTTTGAGTTTTCAATCTACGCTTTACACCCAGAACCCAACAAGCAGACCACTCAAATGGAGGTTTCATCTGGCGAAGGCAAAGGTTGGAGACAGCTCATCTAATTACACACGGAGGCACCAGCACCGTCAGATGTCTCGGAACGCCATAGGTGCAGCCAAGCGCCGGCTCCTCCTCCCCGGGCCCCGGCACAGCGGCATCCCAGCGCCATCCTTCATCAGGATTCCTCCAGCTACGCGCAGCGCGCGCGCCAACCGTCTCCGCGCCCGGCCAACGCACAGGGGGGTGGGGTGGGGGCGGGGGGCAGTGTCAGGTCCACACAGCAGGTTTTAACACGGAAGCTACGGATGCATTCGCTACCCCTCACCTACTTGGCGAAGGCGCGGACCAAGCATCCCTAAAAGCCGAGGCGGCGGCGGCGGCGCGCTCGGGTTTCCTTATCTGTTAACGGGGCCCGGGTGGCAGCGGTGGCGGCGCGTCCTCCTCACACGCAGCGCTCCGCAGTCCGTTTGCAACACCGTCACACAGAAATCCACCTCATCTCACAACTGCAGGGGGCCCCGGGGGTCGCGTACGGCTCGCCAAACAACGCCACACTGCGGTTCCGTGAATGCCACCCTTTGGAAACGCAAGGTCTGCGGGGGACCGTGGGAGGAGACCGAGTCTCATCCACTGCATTAGTTTAAAAAGACACAGAGAGGGAGACAGAGCCGGAGGACGGCTAAGCGTCCGACACCTGGGTCCCCCATCCCGATGCCGCACGCCCGGCCCCGGCGCTCGCTGCCCGCGCCTCTTCTCCCGCCCGTCAGCCCCGGCTGGCGTCGCACGCGGGTCGCTCGGGGCCACCGCGCTCCGGCTCGGCCGAACAAAGGGCCCGAAGACCTCCGGGCGCGGCGGCGGCGGCGCTCTCACCTGGGCTCCGTCCCCGGCGGCGGCTCCGCGGGGCTCCGGCGGCGCGGGCCTGGCGGTGGAGAGGTCGCTCTCGGCCGCCCGGGGCCCTCGGGGGCGCTCCCGCGGCGGGAGCCCGCTCAGTGCCGGCGCCGCGGGATCAAGTCCCGGCGCGGGCGGCGGGTGGGCGGCGGCACGTCCCGGCAGGTCCAGGTCCAGTGTCCGCGACGCCGCGACGCGCCCCGCTTCTCAGTCTCGGCGGGCCGCGGCTCGGACGCAGCCCGGGTATGAAGCGGCGACGGCGGCGGCGGGCGGCTGAGCGCGGGGCCGCTCCGCTCCCTCCGCCTCTGGCTCGGGCGGGCCCGCGGCGGCAGCGGCGAGAGAGCGACGGCGCGGGGACGGCCTGTCACGGGGGCGGCGGGGGCGGCCCGGCGGCTCTCAGGGCTGCACGGCGACGCGGAAGGCGACGGTGGCTGCGGCTCCTGGGGCCGTCGCGCTGAGCTGCGGAGCTGCCACCGCGGCCATCTTGTTGCTCTAACTGACAAGAACCCCCCTCCCCCCGCTCCAGCTAGACGCGGCGCTCGCGCCCCCGGCCCCGCCCCGCGTTGGCCTCCAACAGGAAGTCGCACCGGCCCCCGGCACGTGACTTTCACCGTATCTGCATACCGGAGGGCAGGCCGACCAATGAGCGCCCTGATCCTGAGCTCCGCCTCCAGGCTCCACTCCGGAGCCCATTGGTTCGTCCCGAAAAGACCACGCCTCCTTTTTCCTCCCTTAATACCCGCCCGCGCTGAGGTTGCCCAGACCGCGCCGGGGTGCGAGCTGCGCGTTCTTTGTGCGCCTCGGACGCGCGCCTTTCTCGGAGCTCGTGCTCCTTCCCGGTCAGTCAGAGAGCCGTGCGGAATGCTCCTCGTGGCCGCTCGCCCTCCCGCTTCTGTGCACTGTGCACCTCGTTAGCGTGCCCACCAAAGGAGCGCGGACTCAGTTCTACGCGGCCGCCAAGTTCTCTGGTTCTGTGCCCCGCGGCGTCCCGGTTTTGCTCCGCATCTGGCCCTCTGCGCTACGGCACCCTGAACCTGGCTCACGCCCCGGCGCGCGTCCGGCCCGTGCCGTGCACACGCCCTGCACCTCCCCTCGGTGCACACACGTAGGTGCGCGGCCCGTGGCCTTGAAGCTCGTTGCGCGCTCCTGGCAGCTACCTCCTGGCCCCCTCTTTCGTTCAGCGGCTCCCCGGGGAGTGCCCCCCCTGCGAGCCAAACAATCCTGGCTGCGAAACAGCCCCCTGGAGAGGCCCGCTTCCCACACACACGCCCCCCACCGCGCCGTGCAAGCCACCTGCCCACCCTGGGCCCCTGGGCTCCGACTGCTACACACCCCACATTTCCTTCCTGGCTCTCGGAAGCCCGCGGTAGTCCTCCATTCCTTAGCTCCTCTTCGGTATACATAATAATCCGTGGGGGTAAGTTCCGGCGCAGTGTGCGCTCCGAAGAGTCCCCTTTCAAGTTTCGGTTCAAGCTACGAGATTTCGAAAGTCTGTATTTTTCTCCATTTTCATGGAAGGTCGTGGAAGGAGCCTAGTTCCTCTCCATCCCCTACCCCACACCCTGCCGTTCTGGAAGATCGACGATGCTTCTGAAAGTTGTCGGTGCTGTAAGAGGCCATTCCCTGTCTGTGTGTCCCCGTCTGGAAGAGACAACGCTCTTGTATCCTGGCGATGCAGTTTTGCTGCCGCCAGTGTCATGCTTTGAAATGTTTGTGGATGAAAGAGACACAACAGACTACCTGCTCTCATTTCCCTTCGGGGTCCCATGAGCTCCGTACACTCCTTTCTTCTTTCTGCTATATTTTAAGCCTTCGGGTCGTCAGATTCACTTACTCTCCGAAGTCGTCTTCAAAGGTCTGCTGTGTATTTCCCATCCTAAAAACCACATCCCCTAGAAAGATCTAACGACAAATGTGGTTCACACAGAGACTTATGCCTTTTCTATTCAGCATTTTATTGACTTCAGTTTAATTCTTGACGGCGGCTGAGAACCTGCATCTTTTGTGTTTCTCAAAAGCACAGATATTACCACATGATTCAGGAAGGAGCACAAATAGCATCCTGCAGGTACACAGTATGCACCAGGTAAATTGCTAAATCCATGAGGAGCCCAGGGTCTGGGTGGAACAACACTGTAAACTTCAGTCATTGGAATATTGAACCAAAACGACATCATTTAGCATTTGTCCTTGCCATTGACTTCGTGATCATGACCTTTCCTCTCTTCCAGGTTCCTTTGTTATCTGTTATCGTCCCCTCCCCTAGAGCTTAGCCTGGCACAATAAGGTTCTCTTCCTACCTTAGATTTCCTAACACCGGAAGAAAGAGTGGGCTCTATTTTTAAAATACAAAATTAGACTCATAGTTTGGTATATGACCTTGTGGTGGTAGAAAGAATATTTGATTAGTTGGACTGTGGCTCAGTGGTAGAGTGCTTGCCGATCATGTTTAAAGCACTGGGTTCATTCGCCATTACTGATGCACACATGCACACATGCACACACACACACGAAAAATTGAAAGCTGGGCATAGTAACACATATCAGTAATTTCAGTTGAGAAAGCAGAAGCAGATTCCAGGGGTTGGTATCCAGTCTGCCTAGTTTATTTGGCAAGTTTCAGGACAGTGAAAAGACCCTGTCTTAAAAAACAAGGTGGTTGGTGGTTATGATACACACCTTTCATCTCAGCACTTGGGACGAAGAGACATCTGAATTCAAGGCCAGCCTGGTTTTGCATAGAAAATTCCAGGCCAGCCAAGGCTACATAGACAAAAAAACAAAAAACAAAAAAACAAAAATCAAGGCAGGGGCTGGAGAGGTGGCTCAGAGGTTACGAGCACTGGCTGTTCTTCCCAAGGTCCTGAGTTCAATTCTCAGCAACCACATGGTGGCTCACAGCCATCTACATTGAGATCTGCCCGGGCATATATGTAGAGCAAATACTGCATACATAATAAATAAATAAATAAAGGTTTAAAAAAAAAAATCAAGGCAGATGATGTCTGAGGTTGTTCTCTGGCCTCCACAAACACGTGCAAAAGTGAATATGCACCCACAATACACAAAGAAATGTGATGACTCCCAGAAAGGTGTTCAGGAAGGTGGCCTGTCTCCTAGACACCTCCCCAGAGGACCTGTGGGAGTCTTGAGGGCAGCCAGGGCAGCAGTAATTGATGCTCACAGGACACTGAGGAGAGAATCGACAACAAGCAGCAGGGAAACAAGGCACTCAGAGGCCCAATGTTATGGGGGCTGCACCAGCTCAGGAATAGGTGATGGGTGGGGCAAATCATGGGGCAGCTCCTGCCACTGAAGACAAAGAAGAGCTTTGATTGCTGTGAAGCCTCCTGGAAAATATGGCGGGTTACCTGGAGAATAGGGACCAGATGGATGGCGATAGTACTGGGCAGGAACCCAGCAAAGCTGTGTGGGCAGTGGAAGTACCAAGAATGGTGGTAGAGGACAGAAAGAGAGGATGCGCTTGAAAGATGAGGCTTGCTTAGACTCTGGAGTGCTTCGGGAGGATGCATAAGGGAGAGGAGGTTAGATATGGTCTAGCTTCCAAGTGTGCTTACTGGGTGCTGAGGCATAGGGAACAGGTAGAAGCTGCAGCCTTAGGCATGCTCAGGCCTACTCCCAGAGACTCAGGGGCGAGATACAGACCTATGATGGCTAGCAAGGCACAGTGAGGAAGTCATCACACATGATCCTGTTACTTCAAAGAGCCCAAGCCCTGCAATGATGGGTAGGTGGCTTGGGGTTACTGCCATTTCCTTGATTCAGTTCTGTCAAATTGGTGACCTGGTGTGCCCAGGAGAGAGAGATGGAGATTCGTGTTGCAGGCTTTCTTTTAGAGGGAGGAGAGAGATTTGCTGGCAGGATAGCAGACTTCCATGGGCTTCTTTGCAGCTTCAGTACTCATGGTAGAGCCAGTGGTAAACCGGGAATGGGCCTTTATGTCACACTTTGGAACTCCCAGTTCTGCTATCTGAACTCACTCTAGGCTAGCCCCTCTGTTCTTAACACTCAGTGAGCCAGTATTTGCAAGAACTCACACAGACCAAAACCAAACAGACCTCTCAAGCTCTCTGGTCTCTGGTTCGCTGGCCTGAACTGTTGACAGTCTGCACCAGACAGGGCGTGGTGAATATAGAAACAATTTTGCCTCTTTGTTCTCCATTTCTTCTTGTCCCTTTTTCATTGCCCCTTTCTATTTCTGAGTCTTGTACTGTAGCTCAGGCTGCAGTAAAGCTCACTGTGTTGCTCAAACTCGTGACACTTTTTACCTTACCCTTTGAGTGCAGTGTTTAAAGGCATGAGCTACCATACCTGTGTGGGTTTTTTTTTGTTGTTGTTGCTTGTTTGTTAGTTTGTTTTGTTGTGGGGAGGTAAAGCCTTGTTATGTAGTTCAAGCTGGTTTTGAACTCTTGGTCCTCCTTGCCTCAGCCTCTGAGTGCTGGGGTTATAGGTGAATGCCTCCACGTCCATCTCCACTTTCACATTTGTAAATAGTGTTATGTTCTTCCTCCGTGACTTTTCTGACCCAGTGTCACAACTTCTTGCTTCAGGGGATGGCTCTTGTCTCGGTCAGGGTTACTATTACCACGAGGAAACACCATGACCAAAGGCAAGATGGGGAGGAAAGAGTTTCCGTGCCTTATGTGTCCATATCAGCTCTGGTTCTTCCATGCCACCTCCCCTCAGCCTCTAGTGTTCTTGTCCCTCAAGTAAGTACGATTTCAGCATCAGAATTTAGGGTGAAATTTCTAAACAGGTAAAACAAACACATATAATGAACAGACCATCCCTTAGGTTAGGAAATAAAAAGTAGAGAGTGAGGGTGGAAGCAGAGCATGTTAAGCCAGGAGGCTGGGCTGGAGGGACAGCTCAACGGAGAGCCCTTGCAGAGCATGTGTGAGCCCTTTGGGTTCCATCCCTAGCATCACAGAAACAAAAGGGAGATTGCCATCAGCCTGCGGGGAGCTAGACCAGACCACAACCACTGGAAGTTTGGGGCCAGAAGGTGACAAGGTCAAAGCTGTACTAGGTGAAGGTTTTCTAGGCTGCAGCATGGTCCAATGGATCAGAGCAAGGATTGTATGGCTGTTCAAACAACTGCTCATTCATTCATTCATCATTCATTTGTTCTATCAGTTTTCTCCCTTCCATTTCCTTAGTGACTGCTTGTCTCTCCCCCTACCTCAGGCTTCACTTCCCTCTTCTGACTGCCATCCTATCCCAGCATTGGCTCAGTGATGCCTGATCCCTTTTGTTTCTGTGATGCTAGGGATGGAACCCAAAGGGCTCACACGTGCTCTGCAGGGGCTCTCCTTTGAGCTGTCCCTCCAGCCCAGCCTGCTGGCTCAGGTCATGGCTCAGTATTTAATAACTACTTGTTGAAAGAAGAAGAAAGTGAAGCTTGAAGGGGATGACAGTCACGATAAAGGAAGTGGAGACATTTCAGAGAGAAATGTAGGCTTGCCACTCATGGAAGGACAGGCTACCAGGGCCATTGTTGCTCCAGGTGGTGAGCTCATGTGAATGATGGTTCTGAGAACAGCAATGGAAGGACTTGGCAGAGAATGGTTTATAACCCTCAGATAGTGCACCTTACTGTGCCTGTTACTGACACCCACCCGAGGGAGGCTCAGCGCTCAAGATACACCCTTCTTGCCTTTTGTAGCTACTGCTTTAATATAATGTGTATAATTGCATGTGCATGTATAAATACAAATACATCTGTATACATATGCTGCATAAATATACATACACATGCATATTTATGTGTAAATTCATATGCATGTATAAATGCCTCTGTAGTGATTATACATTAAGAAGTGCCATGCTATTTCCTAATTGTGTTTCCTACCTATTGTCACACTCCTCTAAAAGACAAAGCTAAAGAGCATGTCATTGATTAGTTTTATTTCTGAGAGCAGGCCAAAGCTTTACTTATTTTTATTTTATGTGTTTTGTCTGCACATATGTACGTGTATTACTTGTTTGCTTGGTGCCCTCAGAAGAGGATATCTGAACTGGAGTAACAGAAGGTTGTGAGCTGCTTTATGGATGCTGGGAACTGAACCCAGATCCTTCGCAAGAGCAGCGAGTGCTCTTACCACGACTCCATCTCTCCAGCCTCCTCCTAAAGTATTTTAAATGGTACCAGCAAGATAACTTAGTGGGTAGAGGCACTTACTACCAGGCTTGACCACCTGAATTCAGTCCCATGTTGAAGAGAGAGAGCTGACTTTCCCAAGTTGTTCCCTGACCTTCACATGAGTGTTGTAACACATGTGTGTAACGCATGCACACACACACACACACACACACACACACACACATACACACACACTAGATGTAATATAAAAAATTTAAGGGCCAGAAAGATGGCTGGATGGATAAAGCCCGTGTCACTAAGCCTGATGACCTGCATTCATTTCTCAGCACCCACTGATGATGGGAGGTGAGAACCAATTCCAGAAAGCCATGGCAGGTACATAACCCCCCACCCCAAGACAAAAATGTGCAAAATAAGTAAATATAATTAGAAAACTTTAAAAATTTAAACTATTATAAATGCCTAAGAAGAATGTGATGTCATAAATATCTGTTGTATAAATGCAAAGGAAAACAAGGAGGTTTTCTTTGGTTTTCTCAGGTGGTGTAAGGTCAAGCTCAGATGCCTACCGTGCTCTCACAAGGACCAGAGTCCCAGTGACTTCCTCTCTGCTGTTGTATGCGTTGATTCCACGTGAGCAGCACTGTGTCTGAGTGGTGTGCTGTGGAATCTCCAGTGGGTGGCACATAGCAGGCATTCAATAAACATTTGTTGGATGAATGAAAGACTCTTTACCAGGTATTGCTGGTTCACCTCTGCATGTGGCATTGAGCTGGAAGTCCACTAAATGACGTCAGAAGCAGGGTATACTGTGCACATTCCCAGCCCCAGCAGTGGGGAGGTAGAAGAAAGAGAATCAGGAATTTAAGTTCATCCTCAACTATACAGTGAGTTCTAGGCCAGCCTGTGGGCTATGTGAGACACTGTCTCAATAAACTAAACATGGTGCTGGAGAGATATCTCAGCAGTTAAGAGAACTGGCTGCTCTTCCAGAGGATCCAGGATTGATCCCAGCATCCACATGGTGATTCACAACCACCTGTAACTTCAGTTTCAGGGGATCCCGTGCCTTCTTCTGGCCTCCTTAGGCACCAGGGATGCATGTTGTACACAAGCATCCAGGCAAAACTTGATACACATAAAGTAATGAAAAGTAAGCAAAACACAAAATCAAACAAACAAAATTGCTGTGATTGAAGGGGTATGTGTCAGACAGCAGGGCAAGTGGGATGCTGGACTCAAGGATCCTTAACGTGGAAAAGCAAAGGTGGCAGTTTGGATAACAAGTAGATTTTTGTAGCAGTTTGCCGAATGAGACCTGTTTGACCTCAAACACTCAGAGCTGTAGTTCCTGCTAGAACCAAGAAGCTGTCTACTGAGAGGAACAAGGCCAAAAACCTCTCTGGTTTGTTGCTGCGGCCCAGGCCCCGCCTTCAAGCAGTTGGTGGGCTAGGAAAGGTGGGCAGGTTTACTAGGAGCCAGTCAACACTGTGTGCCAGTCTTCTGGGTAGTGCATCATTACCACCAGGAACCGGTCTCACCCTTACACCACAAAGGAGGTGTCCCATACCCTTCTAGAATGCAGTCTTTGTTTTGGAACCATTACTGAGATCTGCCCTGCAGAAACAGGCTTCAAGTGCCAGTGTCCTTTTGAGAAGAGGTGGCAATTACTCCATCTGCTGAGGGGTGGGTCTGCCTCTCACGAGACAGGGCTGAGTTCCCTACACAGTTGCTCTTTGCTGTGTGGATCCCAGCATCCCAGACATGTATATTCTGCTGCTTGTTCACGCAAGTGCACATGCACACGTGGCTAGAGCCAGAGGATGGGGGGGGAAAAACCCAAGCCCAGTGACATTCAGAGGTTGCCAGGCTTCTAAATTTGGAACCCAGTGTGATCCGGAGTCAGCCAGCGGTCCTGAGTGTTCGTCTGGAAGAGCCTGGGCAGGGTTCCCAGTGGCTAGCTGTTAGACCATGGGTATAATATGACACTCCTGAAGAGGGAGGGCTAGATAATGAAGTTCCCACCCTATCTTCTCACCATAGTGACCACTTGTTTGTTTATTTCGGTTTATTCCTTCCAAATATAAAAGAATATATTCCATGAAAAAATGTAGAAAATATAGAAAGTTGAGAAGATGAACAATGCTCCATTGTCCCCAGCCCTGAATGATGCTTATGTTCACAATGATGAGTGTTTCCAGTTGGGTGTGGTGGCATGTAAGTGGTGGAGGCAAGAGGGTCAGGAGTTAAAGGCCAGCTTCAGGAAACCTGTCTCTAAAAACAAACAAGCTAGTGGTGGCAGCATATACCTCTCATTCCATCACTCAGGCAGATCTCTGAGTTGGAGGCTAGCTTGGTCTACATATTGAGTTCCAGCTCAGGCAAGACTACCTAAAGACTTTTCTCCTAGACTCCTGTCTTGGCATAGTTTTTAGAAACCATAGAGATGAGGCCAGGGCAATGACTCCGTGGTTAAATCTCAACACGTGGGAAATAGAGACAAAGGCTCCTAAGAACACACTGGCTAGCTAGAATAGCTCAGTCATTGCACGCTGGGTTTGGTGAAAGACCCTGCTTCAAGAAGGGGAGGCATCTGACATTAACCTTGGGTCTTCACTCGTCCACATATCTGTGCCACACACACCTCAAAACAGGGAAATTCGACACAAGTTGTTTTGAACACTTTGGGAAAGAGAAATTTGTTAAGTCTAGGAATAAGAAATATTTCATGGGCTGAAGAGATGGCTCCACAGTTAAGAGCACTTAATGCTTTGGCAGAGGACCAGGGTTCAGTTCCCAGCGCCCATGCGGCAGGTCACATCTGTAACTCCAGTCCCAGGGGATCTAATGCCCTCTTTTGGCCTCTGTGGGCACACATGATGCACATAATCTCATGCAAGCAAATACACATACACATAAAATAAATAAATCTTTTAAAAAAGCAAAGTTTTCACATTGAAGTCTTTCACAGTAGATCCCTGTGGCCAGCTGGTCTAGCCAAATCAGCAGGCTCCAGTTTCAGTGAGAGACCCTGCCTAAAAAATAATAAGGTGGAGAGCAATTGAGAAAGACATCTGCTGTCAACTCCTAGCCCCCACAAAGGAGTACACAGGTGTACACACACACATACACACTTATCCAGCTCTGCAGAGAAGACACACCACACAACTGTCGGAACAGCATGCCCGAGGAAGAGTGCAGCCTTTGGACAGCTGCACCTGTCATAGTACTGTCAGTAGAGTGAAGAAGACATGGGACTCAAAGAGAACCCCTGTGTCATCCTTGCTGTTGGCTAGGCAACAGATCTGGAGAAAAGATCTCTCTAGACCTTGAGGGATCAACTTCGACTCCTTAGTCCCAAGACTTTCGTGGAAAGATCCATTGGGGCACAAGTAGGCTTTTGTGCATTAGTGTCAAACACGGCTCCTAACTGGCAGCCTACACAATGGCCCTCTGTGTTTGTTCCCCAGAAGACAGCACAGATCCATAGCAATGACACACATTTTAATGTTAAAAAAAAAAAAGCAAAAAAGCACTAGACCTGACATTTCATCAGAGTTTTCTTTGGAGAGTCATGTACTTATTACTAAAAGACCTTGTTATACATTGTTTTCATGGCTGTGGTGACATCCTCCCATCACCTGGAAGGCTGCTGTCCCTTTTGTAGCCTTCCAGCATGCAGTGCAGACTGGAGGCATGCCATGGATATAGGACAGTGACTATCAGCACAGGCAGTTTCCCTGGGCTGGTCTGCCACCAAGAGCCTGAAGTTCAACTGGGACTCCAAGCTGAAGAACTCCCAGGGAGGAAGGATCCAACCCTCCACATATGTCCAGCCAGCAGCGGGCTTTGCAGGGCTTAGCAAGAGGAGCTTCTGTGTGTGAGATTCCTGAGGCTATTGATAAAGGACCCACAAAGAGAACACTGACTGAGCCGGGGACAGCTCTCCTACCTAAGAGCGGCAGGAATGTGGATACATGAAGTTTTCAGGCACATTCAGGGTTCCAACAACCGTTTCCTTTGCATCTCAACTCTGACCATCAGGGGAAAGCAGAGAGGTTAGCAACTGTGCCTTGTCACTTCTAAATGAGAGAGAGGGAGGGGGAAGAGAAGGTGAGGGAAAGAGAGGGAGGGAGGGGGGGAAAGAGAGAGAGAGAGAGAATTGGCACTAGTGGTTGCTGGGCTGGTGGGTATCAGGACACAGGACAGGCCTGTGGGCTGGAGGCCCCCATAAGCTAATGTTGCCATCTTGAGCGCAAAGGCTGTTTGCAGCAGAGTTCTTTCCTTACTGGAGAACCCTGGGCTGCTTTCTTTTAAGTCCTTCAACTGAATGGGTAAGACCTGCAGAATTACATGGAGGATGGTCTTTATTCAAAGCCCACTCACTTAAATACTACTCACATCTGGGCAGGGGACAGAGCCCAGCTGGTAGAGTGCTTGCTTAGCATACACAAGGAGCTGGGTTTGATCCCTGGCACCCCATAAATAAATTGTGCATGGCTGTGCATACCTTTAACCTCAGCACTTGGGAAGTGGAGGCAGAAGGACCACAAGTTCAAAGTCATCCCTGGCTGTACACTGAGTTCACCATGATATGTAAGTGGTGTTTAACCAAACAACTAAATGTTGTACACTAGTCACATAAAACTAACCAGGGCGACCTCCACAGTCCATAAGGTGGCACACAGTAGATGGTCACTTAGTGTTTGTGGACTCTGCAAGTGATGAGTAGGTGCTTTTCTGTGGCGTCTACTCTCGCTGGGGTCCTACTTGCTTCAATCTGTGATTTGACTGTTTTGTCTCCAGGGCCTAGAAAAGAGCCTCATACACAGTAGGTACTCAAATCTCTGGGGGAATTAATGAGCAGAAAGGATAGCAATGCACACAGGCAGAGCCAGAAACTACTCAGGAGGTGCTTCCATGTGTGGAGCCGTGAGAGACGGCTCACGAAGCTGGCCCTGCTAGCTTTTATCACTATGGTCATTGTTGTGTTGCAGACTTTTCCTCCCACACAGCTGCCATGAGACTTGCTGGAAGGTTGGGGCCATTCCAGTTAGCTGGATTCCCTGGTGCCTGGCACAAACCAACCAGCTCCATAAAGTGCTAAGTGTTGGAACGAGTCAGTTGACGACATCATTCCTAATCCTGCAAAATCTTCAGCAGTTTCCAGCCAATCATTTCAATCCTAGCCTCTCATTGCTCTCCACAGGAGTAAATAAATAAATGCACATCAAGGGTGCTGAGGAGATCCATGCTGCCTGCCCCTTTGCAGGGACCAGTATTTTGTGCTCCTTGCACATTTCTGCCCGTTGCTTTCTGTATCGAGCCTGGGTGGAGCAGGCAGGCTTTCATCTGGGTCTCCGCCTAGCTCCCTAAATCAGGTAGAGGGCAGAACCTCTTGTGATTCCGAAGGATTTATGGACACCCACCCACTGTTCCTGGCATTTTACAGTAGCTTAGATACATTAGATGACTGCTTGGAGAGAGATTAAAATAATGAAGGTGAGAAGATAGCCAGGCACACTGTTCCATCATAGCTCTATCAGTTATGCCCAGTGGCTTGGGGAGTTGTCATCCCAGCCCATTAAGGAGAGTGTCAGAGAGAGTGGGTCTGAAGAGAGTCTGAGGAGGAGAACCATGTTCTCCAAAGAGCTTATCTATCCCTAAGAGCTCCTGGCCTTTGGGAGCCTTTGGAATGGCAAGACCAAACATCTTCTCCTTCATATAGATTCCGGAAGAACAAGAAAGAGGGAAGACTAAGGAAGTCCTAGGATGTGAGGTCACCACAATGGTGGCCTTGACATCTTCATTTCTATTTGAGTTTTTTGGTTTTATTTATTTATTCATTCATTCATTTGAGAAAGGGTTTCTCTGTGTAGCCCTGGCTACCATGGAACTCACTCTGTAGACCAGGCTGGCCTTGAACTAACAGAGATCTGCCTGCCTCTGCCTCCCAGTACTGGGATTAAAGGTGTGTGCCACCACGCCCAGTCATTACTGACAGTTTCTAACTGCCATGTGGATGCTGGTATTTGAACCTGGGTCCTTTGGAAGAGCAGTTGGTGCTCTTTAGCCACTGAGCTATCTCTGTGGTCTGTCTCCCAGTTTAAATTCCCAGTTTAAAATACTTAAGTTGTTGCCGGGCGGTGGTGGCGCACGCCTTTAATCCCAGCACTTGGGAGGCAGAGGCAGGCGGATCACTGTGAGTTCAAGGCCAGCCTGGTCTACAAAGTGAGTCCAGGACAGCCAAGGATACACAGAGAAACCCTGTCTCGAAAAACCAAAAAAAAAAAAAAAAAAAAAAAAAAAAAAAAAAAAAAAAAAAAAAAACCTTAAGTTGCATTTTTAGAATAGCACATTTTTGAGCTGGGAGATGGCTCAGTTGGTAAAATACTTGCTATGTACATAAAAATAAATAATAATATAAACAATAAACTAAAATAATAACTTCTTTTTTCTTTTTTCTACTTTCTTATTTAGATTTTTTGAGACAGGGTTTCTCTGTGTAACAGCCCTGGCTGTCCTGGAACTCACTCTTTAGACCAGGCTGGTCTTGAACTCACAGAGATCTGCCTGTAGAGTGCTGGCATTAAAGATGTGGGCCACCACAGCCGGCTAATAGCATATGTTTTAAAATAGCTGTTTACAAAACAATTAATCAGGTTAAGGCACATTATTTTAATATATTTATTATGCAGCTGTTACATAAAGTTTACAAAGCTGTAGGCAAGGAGAGAAAGGAAAAACAAAGACGCCTCAGTGAGTAAAGGCAATTGCTGTAATGCTCTCATGTAGAAAGAGAGAATGTGAGACGCCAGGACTACAAGATGGCGTCGCTCGTGCCGCTGAAGAAGAAGCTCGTGGAGGTTAAGCTTGGAGAGCTGCCAAGCTGGATCTTGATGCGGGATTTCACCGCTGGTGGCATTGCAGGAGCCTTTCGGAGAGGTTATGACCGGTTTTACAACAAGTAATCAACGTTCAGAAGGGCTGCATCTCGGGGATTAACGTGGTGCTGGCAGCCCTGGCTTTCAGCTACTCCGTTTCTTACAAGGAACTCAAACGTGAGTGGGGACGCAAGTACCACTGAAGATGTGTTACTCTGGAGGGCACTGCACGACTGAGCGTTAACTGCCTGCCCCACTCCCATCCATAAATTCAACTGAGCTGAATCTTCATGTCCTGCCTGAGACTTGTGTCCAATAAAAGGTGACTGGCTCACGCAAAAAAAAAAAAAGGAGAGAGAGAGAGAGAGAGAGAGAGAGAGAGAGAGAGAGAGAGAGAGAGAGAGAGAGAATGCTTGCTATGGTACGTATTTGCACACACACAAAATAAATACTAAAAAAAAAGACATGAAAAATACATAGTAAGGCTTCTTAAATGTTTTCAAGCTCTATTTACCTGAGAAATTCTTATGCAACCTCAGGTAAATAAAATAGATTTGCAGTAGGGTTGGAGAGATGGCTCAGTGGTTAAGAGCACTTGCTGTTCTGGCAGAGGACCCTGGTTCAGTTCCCAGCACCTACAAGGTGGCTCACAACTGTCTGTGCCTCTGATTCCAGGAGATCAGATACACTCTTCTAGCTTTCAAGGGCTCTGTATGTACATGGTATACAAACATAGATGCAGGCAAATGCATACTATAAAAAAATCTTTGGGCTGGAGAGGTGGCTCAGAGGTTAAGAGCACTGGCTGTTCTTCCCAAAGTCCTGAGTTCAATTCCCAGCAACCACATGGTGGCTCACAGCCATCTACATTGAGATCTGCCTGGGCATATATGTAGAGCAAATACTGTATACATAATAAATAAATAAAAATAAATGTTTTTAAAAAATCTTTAAAAATTATAAATAAATAAAATAGGTATACAAATCAAACATCTACTTACAATTAATACCAAATAAGTGCATCTGAAACAGTTATTTGATAGTCATGTAATCTTAATATTTATTTTAATTTCTAAATATATTTTATATGTATGGGTATGCCTACATGCATATTGAATGCATCTATACATATAAAAGAAGCTAGAAGAACAACCTCCCCAAATGCTAGCAGTTGTTATCTCTGTGTGGTGAGATTATATATAACTGTTTTTATCTTTATATTTTTTAAGTGTGTTTATTATTATTGTGTGCGTGGTCCAAAACTGTGAGCAAAGGCCCTCCTTCTCTGTGGAAGCTGATTATCTCGGGCATTTGGATGACACTGGAAAGCTCACTAGGAGGGACTCTTCCAAGCCAGACAGCCACGTTTGGGACTGGGTTCAAATAAAGCACCTAGGTTTGAGTGCCATCCCTGCAGAGGTCAGAGTAGTTATGACTAAATATCACTCAAGGAGAGCTACAGAGCAACCATGTCTGGGGCCAGGGTTATGGTGTTGAATGTGCTGTGTGATAGTAAATCTCAATCATCAAATTTGATGAGATTTAGAATAACCTGGAAGATGGGATTCTAGCCATGCCTGTAAGGGATTGTCTTGGTTAATTGAGTTGGCATGCTCATCCTAACTGAGTGGGACAGTTGCTTCTTGTTCCTGACTGTGGATGTGATATGGCCGGTTACCCCAAGCACTTGCAGTGTCGGCTTCCAGCCATGGTGGACCTCGCACTTCAGCTGAGAACCAGGACAAACCTCCTTTCCTTTGTCGGAATACTTTACCACAGTAATGGGAAAATAAACTAAGATGGGCAGGGAGAGGAGGGAACCACCAAGGGTGGGAGAAGAACAGGCAACTGTACCCAGGAAGCAAGGAGGGATAACATTCCAGAAGTGAGTCATAGAATCCACCTCATATTCTGTGATTTAAAAAAAAAGACTGGGGGATGTTGGTTGGATTAGGTAAGTAGTACAGCTTGGTGGTGACCATCGCTAGAGAGTTTTAATGGTGACATCCAAGTGCATGGTGGGAGAGTTAAACAGTGGCGAGTAGCTTACCCTGGCAGAGCTTAGCATTGGCCGTGCTGGAGAAGGCTTTGGCTATATCTGTGATGCAAGCTTTACTGGGGGAGGCGGGGGCTCAGGAAGAGCCTAGGGTTTAAGGAAACAGACAAGAGTACAGAGGAGTTTCTCACTTCTCCTGGCCAAACTCATTCCCAAGAGACACAGAGAGGAAGGCACAGCGTGGCAGTGGCTGCAGGATAAAGGGCTCGCTCATTGTCTCTCTTTCCCAGAGTAAGTTTGTGTGGGCTGGGGATGAAGCAGTTCAGTTGATAGAGAGAGCACCTGCCTGGTATGCTCAGAGACCTGGGTTGGTACCCAGCATCATGTAAATGTGCTGTGGTGATGTACGTCTGTAATCCTAGCTTTTGGGGAGAGAAGGCAGGAGAACCAGAAGTTCGAGGTCATCCTGGCAACACACGGATTTCAAGTTCACCCTCATATGTGAGACCCTATCTCCAAAAGTCAAATATGGGTACTGGAGAGATGGCTCAGCAGGTAAAGTGCTTGCTGCGCAAGTATGAGAACCTGACTTTCAGTTCCCAGCGCCCATGTACAAATCTAGGTTTGGTGGCGAGTAATTCCACCTGTATCTGGAATCCCAACACTGGGAAAGCAGAGACTAGAGAATTCTGGGTGCTCACTGGCCAACCAGTCCAGCCAATCAATGAGCTCCAGACTCAGTGACAGACCCTGTTACAAAAAAGTAAGGTGGGGAGCCATCAAGAAAGACACCTAACATTGACCTCTGACCTCCAGAATGCACAGGGGGCACACACATTTTCATGTACATATGCAAATACTTGTATACACTACACTCTGTAGACCAGGCTGGCCTCGAACTCAGACATCTGCCTGCCTCTGCTTCCTAAGACGGATTAAAGACGTGGGTGACCATACCCAGCCATGTTTTATGTTTTTAAATAATAGGGTCATGATTTTTTGGCTCATGACTACCTTAAATTTCTGATTGTTCAGGAACACCACTCTATTGTGTTTATTAAGAAAACATTTGGGCCAGGCGGTGGTGGCACACGCCTTTAATCCCAGCACTTGGGAGGCAGAGGCAGGCGGATCTTTGTGAGTTCGAGGCCAGCCTGGTTTACAAAGTGAGTCCAGGACAGCCAAGGATACACAGAGAAACCCTGTCTCGAAAAACCAAAAAAAAAAAAAAAAAGAAAAACCAAAAAGAAAACATTTGGTTTCATTAGTGGGAAACTACATTGAATACAAATAGTCAGATAAACACACTCTGTGTGCCACACTGGGGTACATGACTTGTGTGGGGTTCAGGAGGAGGTATTTTGCTGACACTGGGAAGCTGTATTTTTACCCACTGAGGCTCATCACTTTTCCTTTAAGAATAAAGGTACAGTCTGGGTGTGGTGGTGCCAGTCTGTAAACCTAGCACTTGGAAGACAAACATGGGCAGGTCTCTGAATTCAAGGCCAATCTGGTGTACATAGTGAGTTCTAGGCCAGCCAGTGCTACATAGTGAGAGCCTGTCTAAAACAAAACAAAACAAAAAAACAAATAAATAAATATCAATAGGGCTGGAGAGCTCACGCACCTGGTCAAGCCACTTGCTACCAAGCTTGACAATCTGAGCTTGGTCCCCAGGGCATGCATGGTGGAAGGCGAGAATCAACTCTCACAAACTGTGCTCTGACCTCCACACATGCTGTGGTATGTGTGCAGTCATTTACCTACATGCAGAAGATTCACAAATGAATTAAAAATGCAGGCAGTGGTGGTGCACACCTTTAATCCCAGCACTCGGGAGGCAGAGGCAAGTGGATCTCTGAGTTTGAGGCCAGCTTGATCTACAGAGTCAGTTCCAGGACAGCCAGAGCTGTCCAGAAACCTTGTCTGGAAGAAAAAAAAGGGAGGAGGGGGTGTGTAGCCCATGCTTGGATAAAAATGCTTGAAAAAAAAAAGGCAAAATGAATGGCAACAACAACAGCAACAAAAACTAAAGGAATGAAGGAAAAGGGCCCAGATCCAACTGAAAATGTGTTGGGCCAATGCACACTGTTCCCTATTGTCAGGTGCTAGGAGAGACCAGGGAGGAAGAGAAATGACCATACTCTTCTTCACCCAGGACCCTTCCAGCCATCCTGTGCTGAATGTTGTGTTATGCCCATGGACAGCAAGTTCTGAACCCCAGATATGCTGTCTGGTGCTGAAACCCAGTGAGGCAAAAGGTTTGGATGAGAAAGACTGTTGCATAGAAGCAAACACTCAGAGCTGGATAAGGGTCTCCAGAAATGCCCATGTCTCCTGTGTGCTGGAACTGAAAATCTATGCCTGAAGTAAGTTTACATATGAGTGGCTGCCTCCATCCTGAACTGTTGGAACAAACATCAAAAGTAGGGGTTGGGGGCAGCTGAGGCCAGAGCCTACTGTACACAGGGAGCAACATATCAGAGTGAATCTGGGAAGTTTGCAGTCTACAAGCATATATATTGTGATTTGGGTTTAAGTAGGGAGTGTTCTGGAGTGAGAAATGAGTGTCTACATTTCTTTTTGCTTCTGATAAACCAGTAATTGCAATAGAAATATCAGTCAATAAATAAATAAGTAAATAATGAATAAACCATCAAATACTGCCTTGCATTTCCACTGACAACAGGAATAGAAGGTTTGAACAGATCATCAAAAATAATAACGATGTGCCGAGGGAGGAAGGAAGAACACGCTGCACTTGACTGATATTACCATGGGGTACGGGGTGGGGGGGGCAGTCGTGGTTGTCCCTAGGTAAGAGACAGGCAGAAAGTGGGAGGGCTGTTTTGATGTGAAAGGATCAGGAGGGAGGCCTTCCAACTGACTGAGCCCCAGCAAGATCTAAGCTTTACAGACTCAGAGCCGGTCTCCTGAGGGATGAGGTGAAGTGTCTGGTTTTATTGAAAATTGGACTGTGTGAAAGAGGGTCAAATTAAGGGACCTTTCTCAGCAGTTACCTGAGGGACCTCTTCTCTCTAATTACTAAGATTGTGCAGTTAAAATGAGTCCCATTGTTCTGTTTGCTTCTGAAAAAGCAGCCTTCTCTCAGAAGGCTCTGAAACACAAAGCACCAAGCTTATCTGGTGTTGTCTGAAGTGGTTCATCTACATGGAGAGCAAGGGGACAGAGGTTTGTCAGGTTAACTGCTACTGGAGAAAAAAGAAAAGAAAAGAAAACAACCTACCAACCTGCTGGAAAAATACACTGGGAAACAGACACATAAGAACTTAGGAAATAATTGTAAAAAATCGTGTGGGGGGGGCATGCCAAGGTGTGAGTGTATTAGTCAAAGGACAACTTGCAAGGTGTCATTTTTCTCTTTCCACATGTGAATTCTTAGGATTGGACTCAGGTTGTCAGGCTTGGCAGAAAGCACCTTTATTTTACCCTCTCAGCCATCTTATGTCCACATTCATAAAACTGCAAATAAACTGGCAAGTGGTGGGTGGAGCACATCTTTAACCCCAGAAGAGGCAGGAGGATCTCTGAGTTCAAGGCCAGCCTGGTCTACAGAGCAAGTTTCAGGGCCATCTCGAAAAACAAACAAAAACAAAACCCCTGCCAACAAATTAAAATTGTGGCTGCAAGTTTTGCTTTCTATGAGTTGAAGTGGTTAAAGGTGTAGAAACTAGGGCCGCAAATGACTCACGGTAAACACTTGCTGAACTAGCCTGACGAGGGGAGATCCCATCCCAGGAACCTGTCGGGATAGCTGGATTCTGCACAGTCCTCTCCACGTTCCACCTCCTGGGAGATTGGAGGTGGAGCTAGGAGGCTCGCCTGCAAGCTCATTGGCAGCTCACGGAACAGGCAGGTACATCGTCCAATCATTCTCCAGCTTATTTTGAGTCAGAGTCGCACACTGAACCTGGGGCTCATCTAGTGGGCTAGTCTGTCTAGGAATCTGCCTGTTTTCCTCGCTCCCAGCCGAGGGACTGCAGGTGTGCTATGCAGTGTCTGGCTTTTAAAAAAATATTTATTTTATGTGTGCGTGCGTGTACATGTGTGAACCACCTATGTGTGGGAGCCCATGGAGGTCAGAAGAAGCACCGGTTCCTCTAGTACTGGAGTTATAGACCGTTGTGAGCTGCCATGTGATACTGGGAATTGAACCCGTGCCCTCTGCAAGAGCAGCCAGTGCTCTTAACTACTGAGCCATTTCTCCATCAGCCTTTATAATGAGAGTTTGGGGACCCAGCACTTTACAAACTGAGCCAACAACTCTTTAGCCCCTGATACACTTATTTTGATGGTAATTATAAAGATGCACCTTCATTTATAGAGTGAAAATTTATTTTCAAGTGTCCCCCACCTCTCTCCCCCTCCTTGTCTTTGTTTTGTCTCACCATTCTCCTCCCTTTCTCCCACCTATTCCTCAGTTTTGGAATACAGAGGAACACGTGGCTTTAACCAGGAGGGATGCTGAGAGCCCTTAGGAAACACTGGTTCGCATTCATTTAGCAGGATAATCCCTGGTTTCCTGAGGTCACATCCTGCCATCTGAGCTCCCGCCCCCGGGGAGTGCCAGCCCCAGCAGCCAGGGCTTGACTTTGATGTCCTGAGGTTGGCGTGTGATTCCTCACCACCTCACCCCACCAATGGTGCCCAGAAGCTTTGAGTAACTAACTGCCCTTCTCTCTCCCAGGACAGTGGTGAGAAAATCCTGTTTTCTAAGGCATTTGAGAGCCACGAGGGGAGATAACACACAGCAGAATGCCACCTAGCAGGCTGAATGTGCAGTGGCTGCCTGATAGGCACTCAGCTCTGGGGCTGTAGAGAAGAAGGCTCAGCACTTAAGATGGCACGGCTATTGTAACAGTAAATTTTTATTTACCAAACATATATTTATTAATACTTAACAATTACCTAACAATTGCCTATAAAATTCCTAAATCCTAAACCCAAACCCTAACTCTAAAGTCTAACACCTAAAACTTCTTAGTATCTACAATACAAACATTTAACATTAACCTAAGGTTTCTCTTTCTTTTCTTTTCAGATTTATTTACTTACTTTATGTCTATGAGAGCTCTAGCTGTATGCACACCTGTAGCCAGAAGAGGGCATCAGATCACATAGTGGATGGTTGTGAGCCACCATATGGTTGCTGCAAATTGAACTCAAGACCTCTAGAAGAGCAATAGCCAGTGCTCTCAACCGCTGAGCCATCCCCCCAGCCCCTAACCGAAGGTTTCTCAAAAGGATATTTTCCTCTGGGCAAGGGTCCTTATGGATGATGGCTGGTCTTCATACAATTTTTCAGTCTCTGAATTTCGTTCAGATCCTAAGACAGTTTATCAAGCAGGAATCACCTTTGTAGTCTTAAGACCAATTATTTAACATATGAAAAGTCTCACAGGCAGCTCATCTATTCAGATGCTTATGGCCTGCAAAGGTCCTATTTCAGTGTTAAGTCCCATCCGAAGTCCCTGGGCTCTGAGGAAAGACAATTCCACACTTAGGTGCTCCAGAATCTCAGGGAGAATCCATCTCCTCTCCAGACCCGAAACAGATCAATATATGATGGTGAAGCTTTCCGATGAGGTTGATGTGAGTTCTCTGTCAGATGAGGAGGAGGTGAAACAGAAAGAGGAGCCAAGCACTCTGTCTATGTGAATATTGACTTAAATACCTTCACCAGAAGCTTTCCCGCTCTTTTCAAGCCATGCCCCTGGGCTCTGTCTCTTCAAAAGCTTTTTGCAGAGGTGCGTGAAAATGACAGGCAAGATCTGGGGGCGGGTGCCTCAGGGTATGTCCTGCCTCCGGTCCTATGATCAAAGAAGTCATCGTCCTTGGGCGAGTTCCCAAGGACATGTCACTTCCGAAATAAGTCTTTTATCCTGAAATCCAGGCTTTTGCTATTTCAAGTTTCCTATGCTATTAAATGCTATCACTAATCCTACCATAGGCTATTCTTCTGGAGGACCAGAGTTTTAATTGCCAGCACTCACATGACAGCTCGTAACCATCTGCAATTCCAGTCCCAGGTGATCCAATGCCACTTTCTGGCCTTTTCAGGCACTGTATGCACGTGGTATGCAGACAGACATACATGCAGGCAGAACACCCATACACATAAAATAAAAAATAAAGGAGAAAAACTACTCAACGCCCCCCCCACCCCCCGTGTGTGTGTGTGTGTGTGTGTGTGTGTGTGTGTGTGTGTGTGTGTG
>CAJQZJ010004796.1:6664641-6701134 GCA_907164525.1 Lophiomys imhausi | reverse complement strand
CACACACACACACACACACACACACACACACACACACACACACACACTGAAATAGCTGGGCATGATGGCTCACTTTTTTCACTTTTTAAATCTCCATACTGGGCATGCAGAGGCAGGTGGATCTCTGTGAGTTCCAGGTCATACTTGTCTATCCAACAAGTTCTCTGCCTCACACAGAGCATCTTGCAAGAGAGCTATGGGAAGGATCAGTTGATCTCCCAGCAGCACATGGGTCCCCCGTGCAGCCTTTTCTTCCCAGAGCACCCAACCTGCTGAGCCCACCCTCCCTGATAGCCCTGTAGAGGCTACCAATTCTTGGAGGCTAGGGATGTACAGTAAGACCCTTTCTCAAAAACAAACCAAAATTAATATTTTAAAATATTTACTTGTGTGTGCGGGTAGCACCTGTGTGTGTATGCATGCAGGCACGAGCATACTCAGGTGTACATGAAGAGGTCAGAGGACAACTTTCAGGAGTTGGTTCTCCCCTTCCACCTTATTGAAGAAGAGTCTTTCTTGTTGTTTCTGCCAGTGTGCTGTGTACCCTGGGCTGGCCCAAGAGATTTCTGGCAGTTCTCCTGTCTCTGTTCCCCTCTTGCTGTAGAGTGTTGGGATTACAGATGTATACTGCTCCACCTGCTTTGTACATGGGTTCCTGGGATTGAACTCAGGACATTAGGTGATGCAGCTAGACGCGTTACCTCAGCCCCCAGGTGTCTTTATATGCCCCGCCCCTGCAGAATCCCATTTCCCTTCTTTTAGAGAGCAGAATGGAAATAAACTAGGGCAGCACAGTGGTGGCATCATTGAAGAAACAGAGCTTGGCTCCAATCCCCTCAGTCTGTAGGAGCACACATAGCTTCTATTTCTGTTTCAACTTTAAAACAATGAAACAGCATGAACTGTAGCAAGGAATATTTATGTTAGATAAATGCAAATTTTAGTGCACACATGAAATATTTTATTGAATTTGATTCTTTAAATGAAAATTTATTCTTCTATTAAAATTATTGTTAAAAACCACAAATCAAAGCAAGAGTGACTATGACACACTTTACTGCTGTATTAGTTCTCTGAAGCTGGTGTATCAAATTATCAAAAGCTTGGTTGCTGAGATAATAAAATTTATTATCTTCTAGTTCTAAAGGCTAGGGTGTTTCTTAGAGTGTGGCTAGGAATGTAACCCGACACTTGTGTATGCTAGGCTGGAATCCCACTACTACACCACTGCCTGGGTCCTCAGATTGAAGAAAATCAAGGTTTTATCAACCCTGAACTCTAGGGCAAATCCTGATCTCTCTTTGCCTGCCTTCCTTGGCTGTGGGCCATCCTCTATCTTTACTGTAGTCTCAGTTTTTGATGGCACCAGGTCTGCTCTTAAGGCTCCCTCTGTGCCCTTTTCAGAAGAGTCTACATGAGAACTTTCTGGGATCCTGGGTAACCTCCCACTTTCAAATCTCCAACTTCATTTTTTTTTTTTAATTTAGTTTTAATTGTGTACACGCATGCGTGCATGCAGGTGCCTGAGGATTCCAGAAGAGGGCGTGTGAGCCCCTAGAGCTAGAGTTACAGGCAGTTGTGAGCTGCCCAATGTGGGTGTTGCAAACCAAATTCAAGTCCTCTGCAAGAACAGTATGTGCTCTTAATTGCTGGGCTGTCACTCCAGCCCCATGTCTTCAACTTTAATCATATACATGAAGTTCACTTTTCCATATAAGCAGCAGCTGAGAGCTGTAGAAGTTAGGACCCTGTATTTCTTTAGGGCCTTTGTTCAGACTATCAGTCATCTTGGGTGTGAAGAGGAGATTATTCAACAAAACTTATCTTGGGGAGATGCAACACACACACATCTACTCATGGCAGATAGGAATCCCACAACAGACTAAAGTACAGATACCACCCAAGTCCAACTTGGTTAACCAATGAATTTTATTGTGGTTACTTACAGGAATGTAGGTGAAGTGATACTTACAGGAGCAGAAATAACTCAAAGACAGCTGCATCACCAATGCCCACCCCAGCATGGGTGAAAGCTCACAAAAGCTGGGAACCTAGAGAGCACTGTACAGTCTGCAGGCAGCTCAACAGATTGGGGAGTGTCTTTTCCAAGAGACTCTGGTCTAAACCTCTTCTGGGCAGCTCAGCTGGTTTTTGCTTCTTCCAGGCAGCTGGTCTGATCTGAGAGTCTTCGAAGCTCAGCCTCCCTTCCTCTGAGTGGGACTCTCAGCTTTTATTGCTTACTCTGGCAGGGAGGGGCCTAGTGAATCTGGTTAGCTTCAGGCACTTCCTGAATATATTTTGAGTTGCATACCTCCCTTTTTAAGATCTACAGTGCAGGACACAGTGTTTCAACCTCAGAGGAAACTTGTTACACAACAGTAGTCAAAATACAATCTAGGCCAAAGGTTCTCAATCTTCCCAATGGTGTGACCCTTTAATATAGTTCCTCACATTGTGTTTCAAGAGGGAGAATTTATAATGCTGGGAAGCACATGGCATCTGGTGGTCAGAGCAAGAAGCTGAAAGATTACCTCTAATACTAATAAAGAGAGAAAGCCTACCAGCTGTGGGGCAAGGCTATAAACTCAAAGCCCACTCCCATCTCTGGCAAAGCTTCCAGAATGTCCTCTCAGCAGCACCACCTACTGGGGACCAAACATAACAATACACAAGCCTGTGGAGGACGATTCTTATTCAACCTACTACACTCCCCAACTTATTTTTAAAGCCATAGTCTCTCATTGAACCCGGAGCTCGCTGATTCACCTAGGCTGGCTGACCAGTGATCTTTGAGATTTGTCTTCCAGACACTGGAATAACAGAAATGCAGCACCTATGTCTGGCTTTTTATATAGGTGCTAGGGAGCAGAACTCAGATCCTCAAGCTTAGGTAGCAACCGATTTACTAACAAAGCTTCCCCCCACCCATGCCCCACAGTGAATCTCTCTGAACAACCTGATACAGGATGATATAAGTTCTGGAGTGGGCTATGGTTTGCACATGGTTTGAGGGTGCCCTCCAATGGCTCAAGTGTTGGGAGCTTGGTCCTCACTCTGATGATGTTGGGAGGTGGCCCTTGGTGGAGGTCTCTACTATCCTCTCCCATGCTCTGGCACCCTGCCTCCATGTGGAATCTGTTCTTACACACAGCCCACCATGATGGTCTCTGCCATGAGGTGATGTAGCCAAGGAGCCCTTCCCAGGGCAGGTGCTGTGCTGTCAGACATTCAGCTTCCCAGTACTCTTGGAGGCCGAGAGAGGAGAGTTATGAGTCCAAAGCCAGCCTGTAATACATAGAGAGACACAAACAACAAACAAACAGCACCCCCAAAGCAACACCAAATTTGTGAGCTAAATACTTTTTGTTGTCGTTGTTTTTCTGAGACATGGTTTCTCTGTGAAGCCCTGGCTGTCTTGGAACTCACTCTATAGACCAATCTGGCCTCGAACGCAGATATCCACCTGCCTCTGCCTCCTGAGTGCTGGGATTAAAGGCATGCGCCACCATGCCCGACTATAAATTTTTCTTTATCATTACCTGGCATCAGCTATTTTGTTATAGTAACAGAAAACTGCCTACTACAAGTTGCATTGGATTCAGGGCAGTTTCCTAGCTGGGGCCTTGAGGGGTGAATCAGGTACACTTTCCTGGGAAGCCTGGTTCTTGCCTGTGCTTGTGGGTCTCACTCACAGAATACGGACCTTTGTCCTGGCTAACCTGGGGATATTTTCCTGGAGGAACTCAAGGCACATGGAAGGTCCCTGTGTGTACTTAATGATTGCCTTCTCAAGTTGAGTCTTTCTCTGAGAAAGAAAAATTAAGAGTTCTCACAAGGTGTAGTGGAACACACTCCCAGCACCCTGGAGGCAGAGAGTTTGAAGCCAGCCTGGTTACATAGTAAGCTGTAGGTCAGCCAGGGGTACACAGTAAGACCCTGTAAAAACAAAATGTTAGGGTTCTCTAGGGAAGACTGTACCAACAGGACACACAGAGAGATGTCTTGTTTCTATCTTGCTTGTCAAGGGAGGCTGCTACTTCTTCCTTTATGAAATTCTCCGAGAGTCTATCAGAACCCAGTGTCCATGTGGCTGGCACTGAATCTCTGAGTGGTTTAGCATGGAAGATTCAATGCGGTTCATTCAGTATCTACCTAAGATCTTTTCTAGTTACTATGAAGTCTGTTGGTTTCTAAATCTAAAGATTCTAGTGGTTTGAATGAGAATGGCCCCCATTGGTTCAGATATTTGAATACTTGGTCCCCAGTTATTGGAACTGTTTGGGAAGGATGGGGGTATGATCCTGTTGTTGGAGGAGGTACATCATGGAGGCAGGCTATTCCTGATGCCTTGCCTTTGCTCCTCCATCATGGATTGTAACCCTCTGAAACTGTAAGCCTGCTGCTTTCTTTATTAGTTGTCTCGCTCAGGGTGTTTACCACAGCCCTGGAAAAGTAATTAATACATCCACCTTGGACAATCCCAAATCACTAGATATAGACCTCCATTTGTACTTCTTTCTAACAGTTTTCCTTTCTCTGAAGTGGGCATGTATCCCAGCATCCCTAGCACTGCCCTATGGAAGAAGGCCAAGAATCAGGGCAGGCAGCCATTCATCTCTCACACCAGCAAGGAGTGATGGGATGTCATCTTCATTTTCAGACAAATTCTAGTCTCTAGGCAGCTCCACCTGGGTCTGAGAATTGTCTGAGAGTCTTTCAGATTATCTTTTTTTTTTTTTTTTTTTTAAGCCCTGCAGGGAGAAGTGGGGCTTCTTACTGCAATCCTCTTCTCAATTCCAAGGGAAATAAAACAGGTGTGGTAGGAAGAGGAGGGGAGCGCTTACAAGAGAAAATACAAATTGCAGCCTTATGTCTGCAGGTGAAGCACACAACAGCAGTCTGGGCTTGATGAATCACAAAGCCCAAGGACCTGAGTTGGGTCTCCAACACCTGTGCTAAAAAGCCGGGTGTGGTGGTACATGCTTGCCATCCCAGGACTGGGAAGGCAGGGTTGGCAGGCCCTAGCCAGCCCACCCCATCTCAGAGTTCCAGTCCAGTAAGAGACCCTTTTTCAAAACACAAGTGAATAGTTCTTGAAGAATGACACTGAGGTTGTCCACTTGCCTCTACATGTTAGGGGCACGCACGTGCATGCACACTCACACAGACACACACACTTGCACACAGACACTCGCACACACACACTCATACACACACAAACTGTCAGTATCTAACTCAGGGTTGAGGCAGAAGGGAGTCTCAGAGTCTCTGAATTACCTAAGGATAGACTCAAGCCAGCCAGACATAGACGGGAGGAAATGCCAATTAGTAAGATCCACCCCGAAACAGACATAAATTACAACTGAAATTCCATCCCAGTATTCTGATGACATGAACCAGGAGAACAAAGCAGAGGGAGAATTTTAAATGTCAGCACTCAGCTTCTCTGTGGAGTTTACGACTTTATTATTTATTCTACATGGGCTGGGACACGTGGTTCCCTGCATTTGCCAGAACTGTGGACTTCTGGCCACTCTCCTGCTGGGTTCCCACACAATGTCACCATGGCCATTGCAGTAGTTCAGAGTTGCTAGAAAAGTGGGGAGGAGAATTTGCTCTTTCTCCTCCTCCTCCTTTAAAATGTGCATCGTCCTTAATCATGGCAGACCAGAAGGAAAGCACCAAGAAGGCTGAAGCACAGGGTGTGACAGGTGGGTTGGCCCCACCAGCTGAGAACCTCTCAGCATCCCCATGGGGTACCCTGCACTTCCACTCCCCAGAGCACTCTTTGGGTTTGCTTTTGTGCCCTGAGCTGCCAAGCATGGGATCTGGGGAAATAGCTCAGTCAGTTCAGTACTTGCCTCGAAAGCATGAGGACCTGGGTTCAGATCCCCAGACCCCAGGCAAAAAGCCAGGTGTGGAGCCTCACACTTGTAATCCCAGTGGTGGCCAGGTGGAGACAGGAGGATTCCTGGAGCACGGTGACTAGGAGCCCAGTATACTCGGCAGGTTTCCAGGCTAGCTAGCGGAGACTGTCTCAAAAAATGGAAGGAGCCTGAGAAACAACACTGGAGACGGTCTTGGCTCTCTGGCCTCCTCATACATTTACACCTACATGTTTTTATGCACCAGCACATGCACGCGCCCCTCCCACACACATTTATTTGCATCTCCCCCCCCCAAATGTTTATAGCCAGTTTCTGGGTGCAGCAGGTGTCAGAAGCCTCCCCATCTCTATACGAAGCCTGGACCTGGCTCCCCGGAGCCCCAGGTGCTCCTCTGCAGGCGTGGGGAGGAGGCATGTGAGGCACAGTGCCGAATCTGGACAGCCACAGTCTGACCATATTTCATGTTTATGCCCGCCCAGCTTCCTTCTGCTTTCTGAATGGGAAATTCAGAGAGTGGTCTGAGCTTTCTAAGAAGCTCCAGTTCCATGTCTTTAAAATCAAGATGAATGAGGCACGCTCACAGATTTTTCCCCACAAAAGGATGTGCAGGGATCAGGCAAGGTGACCAGTGGGGTTACTCACAGCTCTCCAGCAAGGCCATGCTGATTCCATCTTTTTCCTGAGAGCTCCCTTCAAGCTCAAGTTCCGCCGGTTTCTATCACTGCCTGTGTGTTTTTCAGCTTGGCCTTGGTCCTGCTCATTATGACACAGCTCTTGGAAGGAGCTATGCTGTACACGCTAAACCACACACCCATGCAAGAGCCATGCAAACTCAATTCTGTTTAATATATATATATATATATTCTGCTTAATTGATTTTCTTAAAAAGCCTATTATGTTGCTGTGAGCCTATTGATCTACAGTCCACAGAGGTAACGAAACAGCCTGGTGATCAATAAGACCAAAGTGTGTCTTGGTCCATGTCTGCTGGGCTCATTCACAGGGGTGGGGAGGGGGTGGGGGTGGTGGGTAGGGGAGTTGGGGTGTGGCAGGCTGGATTCTCCAGGCAGCCTGGACCAAATGAAGGTAGAGATTTATTTCTGTCAGTACAAACGTAACAGATGAAACCCTGGTGACTTCTCTTGCTTTGAAAGCTATGAGGAATAGCATCACTCATCATGAAACACGAGAACACAATTTGTGGGGTGGCAGGGAAGTAGTGTTGGGAGGGGAGAAAAAGAGAGAGAGAGAGACAGAGATAGAAAGAAGAGGCATTTGGAACCTTAGTGCTTGGCTCCTCCCTTAACCACACACACACTCAAGGAAATATTTTACTACTCAGCTCCCATGCTGGTTCCCCTTTGCTTATACCTGTCCCCTAACTTGCAATTCTGGTTGCTTTCACAGTCTTAGAAGGTTTTTCTGTCTTGGCTGTGAGTACAAAATGTAGGTATCTGCAGTTGAGGGCTGATAGCTCTGATAGACTCGCTCTGCTAGCTTATCCTCAAGAAATTATGTTGGACGAGAGAAGACGCTCGCAAGGACACTCTCCCCACAGTCAAGGGTGTGCTCCAACACAGCCGCTGCAGAGAGAAAGCTCCCTGAGCTGGGAAAGTAATCTTGGGTGCTGTTCATTCCAGAATTTATCATTTGCATTTTGCCCTGAAACCAGAGGCTGCTGCTGGGCACAGATGCAAGTTGGTCCTGCCAAATTGAATTGATTTGGGGCCACATGTCTTTCAGAGGGAGTGGCTATATTGACCCTCTCCCACTCTTATAGTGTTGGATTAGTGGCTGGCTGGGTGGGAGTGGGGAGTCCAAACCTCCAGCCAGCAGTAGTTTGAAAGACATGGCTGAAAGACACTGTGAGCCCTGGAGGGGTTTTCATGAAGGAGGGCAGTGACCTGCTGAGCAGCTATCATTGCCTACAGTGTGCTTCTTAACATTTTCATTTCTGTTCTGTGTACTAGTTTATGTGTGTGCGAACATATGCATGCTGGTGCACATGTAGCAGCCCAACGTTGACATCAGGTGGGTGTCTTCTCCACTTTATTTCCACCTCAGTGTTTGAGGCAGGGTCTCTCGTTGGACCTAGAGCTTGCTGAATTGGGTAGACCAGTTGGCCGGTGAGCTCTGGGGACCTGCCTGCTCCACCTCCCAGCACTGAAGTTACAGGACGCATGCCATTTGCCGAACCCATTTTTTACATGAGGGCTGGACATCCAGATTCTGGCCCTCGTGCTTGGGTGGTATGATGGCTAATCTTGGATGTCAACTTCACATATCTGGGAGGAGAGAACCTCAGCTGAGGAATTGCCTCCAGAAGATTGGCCATTGGGCATGTCTCCAGGGCATTTTCTTGATTAGTGATTGATGTGCAGGGCCCCAGCCCATTGTGGGTAATACCATAACTCCTAGGCAGGTGGGATTTGGCTATAAAAGGTAACTGAGCCAGCCAGGAGGAGCAAGTCAGTAAGTAGTGCTCTTCCATGGTCTGTATTTCAATTTCTGCTCCAGGTTCCTGCCTTGGCTCCTTGTCTGATGGGATGTAATATGAAAGAAATCTTTTCTACTCCAAGTTTCATTTTGGTCATGGAGTTGTTACACCATCAGGAGGCAAACTAGGACAGAGGTCAAGCATTTTATTGACTGAGCCTTCTCCCTAATCTCTGGCTTTGTTTTAGGGTCTCACTGTGTAGCAGAAGCCAGCCTAGAATGTACTATGTAACCCAGGCTGGACTTGAACTCATAATCCTCCTTCTCCAGCCTCCCATGTTCTGGGATTGTAGACATGTGCAAGCATGCCCAACTCTTGGCACCTTCCCTCCCCTACACCCCTCCCCCACACACACGTAGGATAATGACGACAACGATAGTGGCTGATACAAAGGACAAGCTTTGCTCCAAATCTTGCATGACACAGGTCATTGAATCTTCACAAGAAACAACCTGCTGGGGTTGTTTATTTTCTCATTTCACAGATGAAACTGAGGTGGGCTCTGGAAGGTCTGCAAGGCAGGTGACCATCACATATGCTATAAATCCTGTCAGGTGTGGGATTTGGCCCTCCTTCCTTGGTTCCCCAGCAATGTGGAGGCAAATTGTTAGATTGGCAACACTCAGTGACTCTCTGAGAGAGGAAGGGAAGGCTCCAGTATGTCTTTTAAAAAGCCCAGCACCTTAGAAGCATGCAAACAGTCAGTAAAATGTCCCGTGTGTATGTCTGCCAGTGGGTCAAATGGATCCACTGTGGAGGGAAGCCTGGGTGCTGGGCAGCTTCAGAGAGCAGGGCAAGATGGTAGTGTGGCCAGAGGAGGAGGAACGCCCCTGCCCTGAGATAGCAAGGGATTGAGAGGAGGGAGGGAAGTGTGCCCATACTATATTGGCTGCTGGTGTGTCTGTGTGTGTGTGTTTATGTCATTGTTCCATACAGTCCTCAAGCACCAACTCTGAGCAGCACCCATCCATGCTAGGTGCTGGGACATAGTAGGGACACATGGGAGAAGTGAGGAAAGCTGTACTGAAGGGAACATGAGTTCAAAAGAGACATCCATCCTGGTGTCTACCCAGTGGTATTCCTTGGCACATACATGGGCTGTGCCCATGCAAAAAACATTGAGCCTTGTGCATTTATTCCATTCAGGCCTTGCAACTCTCAAAAGAAGAGGCATGACCAGAAGGTGCCCAGGCCTCGGGTGTCCATTAGGGTGACATTAGGGCTATTAAGAGAATGGGTTTCAAAACAGAAGCGTGAGCCCTACACCTACATTGAATCTGAGAGAGGGAGAGACGTGGCTTCTTCTACCTTGGGTATTGACTGTCTTCTCAGGTTTGGGGACCCCTTATCCCAAAGATTGCCTACTAAACAACTTCTAGGACTGCCAACCAAGCTGGGGAGACAGGACCAGTCAGGTTCATAGAGCAGCCAGCACCCCTCAGCCTACCCAGCAACTTTTGGGGCTGTAACTAACCCGTTAGGGGCCTCCTTGGAAGCAAGTCATGGGCAGGAGGAAATGCAAAGAAGCCTTATTCTGGAACTTTCCTGGCTACCTGCTGAACCCTTCCTCCTTGGCAGAGCAGGAGCCCCTAATCTGGAAGTCTGGGGGTCCAGGAAACTCTTTTAACACAGATTTGAACAGCCCTGGGAAGTAACGGCCTGAAGTACCTGTTTTGTTCCTAGAGCAACTGACCATGGATACAGTGATACTTTTAATGTGGAGCCTCTATCCTGGATCAGCACTCCCCACTAGTACCATCAGGGTGATCCGAACCTTCTCTGGACTGGGTCTCTCCAGGTAGCAACCTTAGGAATAGGAACCCATACCCTGGGGAGGGAGGGCTAGCAGTCATCTCTCATCTCTTCCAACTGCCCACAAGGCCAGCTTGGTTTAGAGATGCTTGGAGGAGCCCCAGGGTTGCAGGCAGGGGAGACATACAGCAAGAAGGAAGTAAGGGAAAGCTAGTGGGGGGACTCCTGATGAGCACGGGCTTCTGGGTCCCAGTATTGTTAAGTGGCTTTATTTTTGTTTTATTATACACTTGAGTTTACGATACTTAAACCTCCACCTCCCTTCCAACCCTTATTCTTTCCAACCCCCCAACACTAAGTGGGAGAGAAAGAACTTTAGAGGGAAAAGGGATACAGGTCCCTTTCCTACTGGGAAAGGACCAGTATTTTCTGGTCCTGCTGAAAGTACTTCCTTCTACTTCCTGCTGATTAGGGTCATTGGGCTCTTTTGGGGACAATACCAAACTAAGTAGTCAGGATATCCAGTAGTCCAGTAAACCAGAAACATCAAACCAGGAAACACAGCACCAGGAAGAACCAGCAGCAGTACCGAGGTGGGGGGTTGGGAGGTGCGGGGGGGGGGGGGGGGGGGGGGGGGAATCTGGTAGGTGGAGCATGAGCAGGGAAGATCAGCAACTTCTTCCTTCTTCAGAGTGCCCCCCTTCCCTTTTGGGGCTCTGGCATTTATACCCCTCTCCAGAGTCCTCAGAATTAAACTTTCTGCAGCTGGCTAAACCACACCCCTGCTAGAGCACAGAGACAATTATAGTTAACAGCTGTGGACAAACTGAAGCAGCCCCATATCCCACACCTGAGATCAAAACAAAAACATTCATACATCATAACTGGTTTCTTTAAGAAACAAAAACTTTTCCCACAGCCCTGCTCCTGACAGGGCAGGAGGACAGTGCCTTCCTCTGCCCCTGGGAACTGACCCACACTGTGTATTTAAACTCTAGGGTGAGCTCTGGGGAACAGTAATGGGTGAGCCAATCTCTGGCTTCCCACGGTGGTGGTCATGTGTTGGCAGGGCTGCTGGCTCTGAGGGGTGCTTACCTTAGGGCTGGGTGACCAGCTGTCCAAAGTTGGGGCTGAGCCCCTGTGGGAGGCCAGTGGTCTGGGTGGAGTTACTGTTTCCCACCTCAAATCTCACCCATCTTCTTGTTTCAGTAGCGTGAACATCACCTCCCTATCCTACGGACAGATGGAGAATGAGTGTTTGGAGGGGTAAAGCCGTCTGTTTGGGAACATGCAGCTGGGTTGGGCTCCTGGTCCCTTGCAGAAGCTTCTCTGACCTTCTTCTTCTAGCTTCCCACTCTGTTCCTAGACACTAGTGCTGTTTTGAAAGGTTTTAAAACATTTAATAGGTGGGGCCTAGCTGGAGGAAGTGGCCCTCTTGGGCAGCCGACTGAGATGTATAGCCCAGTGTCATTTCCTATCATTTTCCTGCTGTTTAAAGGTTTTGTTTGGTTGGTTTCTTTTTAATGTATGTGTATGGGTGTTTCGCCTGTGTGTATGTATGTACACCACCTTCATGCCTGGTGCCTGCTGAAGCTGGAAGAGGGCATCGGATCCCCTGGAACTGGAGTTACAGACGGTTGTGAGCCACCACATGGGTGCTGCTAACTGAACCCAGATCCTCTGGAAGAGCACCTAATGCTCTTAACTGCTGAACCATCTCTCAGCCCTTTAAAAAAAAATCTTTGAAACAATTATTGTTTATGTGTAATGTGAGTGTATACTACATGTGTGCAGGTGCCCATGAAAGGCATGAAAGGGTGTCAGACCTCTTAGAGCTGGAATAACAAGAGGTTGTGGGTTATTGGAACACACCTTGGATCCTCTGTTAGAGCAGTGAGTAACTCTTAACTGATGAGCCATCTCTCCAGCTCCTTAATTTGATGCTTGTTGAGTATTTGGTCACAACAATAAGAAAAGTAACTAATACAGCATATGCATATATATCCATATACATAAATTTATATAAGTATAAATTTATATACATATGTACACTCACACATATATCTATATTCATAGCTATGTCATATACAGATATGCACATATATGTATATATTATCTATACAAGCACAGATAAAGCACTTATATATATGCACATATATTTATGTCTATCTAAATACATAGTCATATATATGCATATGTATTTCCTCTACCTACGCACATATGTACAGTTATCATATATGCCTATATTTTTATATCTGTCTAAACACACATATACAGATATTCACATCTATGTAAACACACGTGAGCACATATGTTTATATCTATACACAATCATGCATGGATGCACACATGCGCTCATTTTGTTTCTCCCTCCTTGGCTAGGGTATTGGAGGGATTTTTTCTCCATAGGATAACATCATGGCAACTTTTAAAGCTATGCTTTTTTTCTCCCCCTAAATTCTTTCCTTCTACCATAGGGGCTTTGGGGATCAAATCGTCAGGGTTGGGGGCAGGAACCTTTATCCACTGAGCCATCCTTCAGACCCTGCTTCATTCTCCTGAATGTCGGAATTACAGCCATTTACCATGAGGCTGAGCCACATTCCCTCTGAAAAGTGAGAGTGATCTGGCACTGGCCTCCCTCCCAGGTGGTGGCCAGGAGGGATGTCAGTTGCATCTAGCTTTCCCTTGCATCTGAAGCAAACTGTGCAAGGAGTCTCTGACATGCCAAACTGGCAAATGGATGGGAGGTTTTTAGAAGATGTCAAACCTGACTCGCACCTATGAGGCTTAAAAATATGGTAATGCAATTAGCAACCTCGACAGCCTAATGAAGCTGCTCTGAAACGCTGATAAAATACCGCCGAAGGAAATGCTCAAGAGCCTCTTCAAACTCCCCCAAAATATGAAGTGTGTCCTTACAGAGAAAGCCGCAATCTAGCCTCCTTTCTTCAGGCTTCGAGATTAATTAGGGCTTATTTAGTGCATGAATGAGGGGACAAATGAACTCTTGGATTGAAAGCATTGAGACCGATTTAAAAAAAAAATTTTTTTTTTTTGCAATTACATTTCTATCATAAAAGTCTTCATTAGATATCACCACCAGCAGGCTTCATATTCGGAGAGGGAGACTGCCCTTCCCTCCCACTACAGAGGCTCTCTTAACAAATGGTCTTTCTTCCTAAGGCTCAACTTGGGAGCTGGTCTGGACTCCAGACAGTTTAAACATTTGACCTGCCCTCCAGAACCTCAGTGTGGACCTAACTATTCTAGAACAGAGAGGCCAGCCAGGCAAGGTGAGGGAGGAAGGACATATCTACCTCCTTATTCTTTCTCTCCTTAGCCATTTGTGGTAAAGAGACAAATTGGGGGGGGGGGAGGCGTGGACATGACTCAGTTGGTAAAGTGCTTGCTTGCAAGCACAGGGACCTGAGTTCAATCCTCAGAACCCATATTAAAACTAACAATAGTAAAAACACATCAGATGTGACAGTGAAGAACAATACCTAAAAGTTGTCCTCTGGCCTACACACACGCACGCACGCACACACATACACACTAACGGGAGGGAGATGGCTCAGTGGTTAAGAAGACATTCCCAGCATCCATGTCAGGAGGCTTACAGCTACTTATAACTCTGCTCCAGGGGAAACAACCCCCTCTTTTGGATTCCACAGGCACTGTAGGCAGGTATACAAACTTGTACACAGTCACAAACTTATACACACAATTAAAAACAAATTTGAAGCAACAAAAAACTTTTTAGAAAGAAAGAAAAAGGCCGGGCAGTGGTGGCGCACGCCTTTAATCCCAGCACTTGGGAGGCAGAGGCAGGAGATCTCTGTGAGTTCAAGGCCAGCCTGGTCTACAAAGCGAGTCCAGGACAGCCAAGGATATGCAGAGAAACCCTGTCTCGAAAAAACCAAAAAAAAAAAGAAAAAAGAAAAAGAAAAAGAAAGAAGCCAGGAGTGGAAGAGGCAACAGTGCATAACTGAGCCTGATGACCTCCCTCCCCACAATGACCACTGGGTAGAGGCAGGACCAATAACTGGCCATTGTCAATCAAACTGCACTTCATCAGCTGGTGCTGACCGCAATGCAGCCCCCACGATGCTAAGTGATAGGGTTGCGGTAGTAAAGGGAAGTTTCAGTTTCTTGGCTCTCACAGCCTGAAGTCCAGGGCTGACTTCACAGATACTTACAGGGTACCAATGTGGTTTCTGCTCTGGATCTGCTGTAGCCAGTCAGCTAGGTATCAACGCCACCTCTGAACAGCTTGGTGACATCAAAGGTGTTGAGAGCATTTTCAGAGTAAACTGAGCCTGTGTGGGTCCTTCGCCTGTTCTTGACATTCTTCCTGCATCTGGAAATTGGGGACATACTCGTGTGACTACCATGTCGCACAGTGGTCACCAGATTATTCCCCATGACTCCTGCTACCTTTGTGTCTCAGTGTGGTCCTCTCCTTGGGAATCACGGTGGGAGTAAGCCCAATCAAACGAGCATGATCACTGTAAGATTGACGAACTGTCTGGCCAGGATACTCCTCCAACCTGTGTGTGTGTGCGCGCGCATACACACACACACACACACACACACACACACACACACACACACCATGATGGCTTTGACAAAGCAGTTGGATAAGCTCTGAGTTGCTGATGGAGGGGTCTACTTAGCCAGAGGTAGAGAGTGGCCTCCAACTGATAACCAGTAAAGAAACAGGCCCAACAGCCTACATAGTCCCCATCTCAACAGCCCACAAAGAACTAATTGACACCAGCTAGTGAAGCCGGAGGAGGCTCTTTCAGATGATTATCAGTCCAGACTTTGTAGGCTGCCATGTGGGTGCCAGGATTCGAACCCAGGTCCTCTGGAAGAGCAGCCAATGCTCTTAACAACAGAGCCAAACAGTACAGACTTTGATGGCAGCTTCATGAGATTGCAAACTGGAGGACCTGACCAGACAGTGCTCGGACCCCTGAACCCTATTTTTGTTTTAAGCCCATTGTTTTAGGGTCATTTATTACAAAGTACCTGGGAGCTAGTCAGCCCTCATGGGAGACTTAAAACAAAATGGAATGGTGAGCTGTGGTATCAAGACAGCAGCCACTTTGGCCGATTCTCTCTGTGATGAATGGCAAGGCTGGCACCAGGAAACAGTGTCTGAGATGTGGTTTCTGAAGCAGTGTACCTGGGTGAGATTCCAGTCCATCACATCTTTGCTGCGTGACAATGGATTAACCATCTAACTACCACGTGCCCAAGTTTCCTACCTGCGGTATGGAAGTGGTGCTTGTCCCTTCTTTTTCTCTTAGAAGGATTAAAACAACCACCTGTCTAAACACTCACCCTGTGGATTTGGATAGATCCCAGCTTTTGGGACAGGTTATGAGTGTGTATCTGCACAGTGCAGCAGTAAGGCATAGTTTTCTGTGTTTTGCGAAAGGGCAAATGGAAGCTCAGAGAAATTACGAAGCAGCACAAGGTCACATGGCTAATGAGAGGGCCAGTTGAACTAACCTCCTACAGCCCTACCTCTAATAGGTATGTGGTCTGTGGGGCAGACTCCTGTAGCCAGGTGTTTATCAGGTCTGCAATGTTTCTACAGCATGTAGAGTAGGCAGGATTTCCAGGGGATTCTCTGGTGCAGCGTCCTGCTTGAGCCTGGGGAGTATGGATCACATCTCCTCTGTTGTTTCTTTATTTGACTTGTGCAGCTCAGAACTGGCCTGGCCCGGGAAGTGCATTTTTTCTGTATTAAATAATTTTTCTGTTGCTGATAAAAATACTCAAAAATACTCCAATAAAGGGGGCCTAAGGAAGGAAAGGTTTACCTGGCTCACAGTTCAAGGATACAGTCCATCATGGTAGGGAAGGTGTGGAAGTGAGGGTATGAGCCACACAGAATCCTAGGTCAGGAAGTCAAGAGAGATGGATGCTGCACCTCAGCTCTATCCCTGCATTCTATTCAGCCCCAGGATCCCATCCCTGAGGGTTGTCTGGTAGCTGATTCTCGATTCTGTCAAGTTGATGATGTTTACCATCACGAGTGGGCTGAGCACCCAGGGGGCTGGGCTGGAAGCTTCTGGCCGAGGTGGACCCACAGTGAAGCCAGAAGCAAGCCGTGGGCAGGAGGATGGCAGGAAATGTGTGCTTGAATTGATATTTGGGACCTCAGTTGTAGTCTTGTGCAGAATCAGCTCGAGTATATATGATCTTTTTGAGCGTCTTTATTTGTGGCTAGTGGGTCATCCTCATTTCCATGTCTGTGTTAATTAGTTCTAAAAGCACACGAGGTGTAGATCTTCATCTGCTTGGCTGCCATGATCACGTACCACAGGCTAGAGGCCGAAACCACAGACTCTGATACTCATAGTGTAGAGGGAGGAGGGAGCTGTCTGTCATCTCTTCTCAGAAGGCCACTCGCTCCATTCTGAGGGCCAGTGTTGGTTACTTTGCTGTTGAGCTGACAGAAGCAATCTAAGGGAGTGGGAATTTGTTCTGGGACATAGTTTGAGAGCACAGCCCAGGCTTGGTGGCAAGTGGGAGGCAACTGCCACATAGCTTCTGTAGGCAGGAAGCAAGGAGAGATGGGTCCAGGTGCTCAGCTCACCTTCTGCTTGTTATTCAGTACAGGTCCCCAGCCCATGGAACGGTGCCACCCACATTCAGGGACAGTCTTCCTACCTCAGTTAACCCAATCTAGAACCCCCACCCCATATCCTAGGTGATTCTAGATGCTGTCAAGTTGACCATGAATGTTAACGAAGACAGAGCCCCACCTTCAAGACTTCCTTTTAACGTCTTTAATTATCACCTAAAGGGTTTGCCTCTACATACACCCTCATGGTGGGGTTTGGGGAAGACACAGCTCAGTCCATAACACTTTCCTAGTTCCTGCTTTGTTCAGAGGGGCTGGTTGGTGATCAGGGGCAAAGGGGACATCAGTTTTCAACCATGGGGATACTGGCTTCCCTTGCAACCCAGGGCTTTGCTCTTGTCAAAGGTCACCCCCCCACTTTGGAGGGTGATTCCCACAATGTAGAAATGGGGCAGTGCTTTAAAAATTAAGGGCAGCAAGCTCTGATCTGGTGTGGGCACTCAGGGAAGGGAGAGGGGATCTATCTCAGAATCCCCATTGTGAGCCTGCCCTTCACCCCAGCTGCCACATTAGGGAAGTCTGTGTGATCCTGGTGAGTGCATCTGTCTTTGGTGGGTCTACAGCTGCTGAACAGGGCTCATCTCTGAGACACCTTCCTATTCTGCTGGAGAGTTTGGGAGAGGAAGGACCAGCAGTGCAAGCTGTAAGAAGCACGGGGGAAGGGGCATTTTTGGCAACATCACCCACTCCCCAGGTCTCTGGCATCACTCTGGGCCTAGCCAGATACAACATACAAGGAGGTTGTCAGAAGGCAGTGAGATACAAGGAGGGGACCACCTGACCTGATTGTTTTATTCAATACTCTACATCCTCATTGTTCTTAGACAAAGAGGTGACAGAGGAACCCAGGGAAGGAACCTAGTAAGGGATCGAAGGGTGTGGAGTATCCTTGTAGAGTCCTTGCCAACTTTGAAGACCCTGAATAGAACTGCAGCCACCTAAAGTCATTGGCCTCCTCGAGAAGTCTAGGCACTTGTTAGACCAGTGGCCAGGATAGCTGGACTTGGTCTTGCTGTGGGGGTGGGGCAGGGAATGTTCCCCCATAGCCCTTTCTGAAAATTTCTCCATTCTCTATTTACCTCACCTTCCACATTCCTTCCTTTAAGGGCCACACACATACCTCTAGTCCTGGGAATGGGCTTCAGGAGGAGGTTCCTCATGTCCTGGTTTTTGTCTCCTCACAGTCCCTGAACTTGGCCATGAGTCTTGCTCATTTCTTGCCTGTGGCTCCCTATCCGGCTCTCTTTCTCTAGGTTGGAAACAGCCCTGCACCATTCCTTGGATGTCTTAGTGGAGGATGCCACAAACCTATATTACATCATTTGGGTTCAGCGGATGGTCTGACACTGCCAAGAGGCTCAGGGACATGTGTCTGCCCTTACTGTTCTCAGGCACCGCTGGGGCTTTTTGCTCACATCGCTGGGCACTGTTCTGGACTGGAGAGTGTAATGGTGACTGTGGTGGGGCTTCAGGTTGCAGAGGAGGCAGTATTGCTGTTCCAGGAACTTCAGCAGCAGGCTTTGTGCCTGTAGTAGGTCAGTAGCTGGCCCGCCCCATCTTGGCCCTCTGTGAAGTCCCGCCCACCTGCCTTACTGCGCCGGTCTGCCTTCCATGTAAAGCACTGGAAGGGGAAGGTTGTCCTTAGAAACCTTTGGGCTGTAGAGGTTCAGCCCAGGAACTACTAGAGAATCAGAAACATAACGTACAATTTGCATACCTTTTTGCATCTCATTTGCATGGCCCTCAAGCCTATTAAAGCAACCCCTCTCCCTCCTCCTCTTCCAGTGGCTGGGGTTCTTTGGGTCCCCTTTATAGGAGAACCCAGTTATGTGCTTAGCCAGGAGGGCAGGACCTCTGCTGGCTGACGTGGGTGATGGCTCAGCACAACGTCTGATCTCCAGAAATGCTGGTTGGTAATCAGGGAAGTTTTTCTTGCTTCTCTTAGGGGTTACTTTTTCTTTAAAGCATGTACAAAGTAACACATGTAACAAAGTAGCATGTAGCTTTGGATCTGTACAGGGCACTTGGTCATTTCTGGGCAGTCTGGGGGCTCTGGAAAGAGGAAACCCATCTTCCTGAGTTTGAAGGGTCCGTAAACATTCTTTCTTTGGGTTGGGAATATAATTCAGTTGGTAGAGTGTTTGCCTAACATGCAAGAAGTCCAAGGATCCATTCCTAGCTCTACATAAAACTGGGTACGATGGGACACCCCATAATTGCAGAACTGGAGACATAGAGGTGGGAGGAACAGAAGCAAAAGATTATTGTTAGCTACATAGTGAGTTCAAAGATAGCCTGGGCTACAAGGAGATGCAATTTCAAAAAAAACCTTTTTTTTCTCCCCACCAAGAACACTTGAGGTGGGTATAGATTTAGGTGACCCCTTCCTGTCCTTCCTGTCCCCAAAAGTGTGGGCTGTGAGGTCTCCCTTTCCAAGCTTAAGGTCTGAGACCTTCAATGACATAGCCTAGGCTTCTGATAAAGGTAATTCACTCCCTCTTTATTTTTTAAAAAAAATTTATTTACCTTTATTTTATGTGCATTGGTGTCTTATCTGCATGTATGTCTATGTGAGAATGTCAGATCTTGGAGTTACAGACAGTTGTGAACTGCCATGTGGATGCTGGGATTTGAACCTGGGTCCTCTGGAAGAGCAGCCAGTGCCCTTAACTGCTGAATCAACTCTCCTGCCCACCCCCTCTTTATTTTAAGATAGGATCTTGTCCTGTAATTCAGGCTAACTTCACACTCAGACTCCCCTGCCTCAGCTTTTCAAGTGCTGGAATTACGGTCAGGAGCTACCATGCCAATCTCATGGATTTAATTTTGCATGTACTGTGCAACCTGGCTCCCCTCCTACTTGCACTGAATTCAAGAAAACAGAAGTAACACTGGAGCAACAGCTGCCTGCTGCCCCTCTGCTCTTTTCATCCTCTGAGCCTCGTGGCAGCAACTGACCTGGCTCATGAGATCCAGGGTTCTGGCCTCCAGCAGAGCTGTACTGGACATGGGCACTTCCTACATTCAGCTGGTCAGAGGTCAAGCACCTGAGATCAAATCCCAGCTCTGTCACTTTTTGCTGTGAGATCCTGTGTAAGTTCTAGGCCTTTCTGCATCTTACCTTCCTATTGCTCTCTGTGTATGTACCAAACATTTGGAAATGGAAGAGTTTTGGTAGATCTGCAGCCTGCAGGTCAATGGCTCCTGTCTGCCCCATGTGAAGAATATTCCTTTCTTGTGTGTGTGCGTTGTATATACATGTTTGTGGGGGTATGCACATGTGCGACCACCCCGGAAGATCAGAGGTCAGTATTGGAGATCCTCCTGAGTTGTGCTTCACAGAATTTATTGAGATGGTCTCTCACTGAACCTCCAGCTCACTGATTTGGCTATTGTCTAACGAGGCAACTCTAGGAATTCATCCCACTGGGAAGACAGGTGTGCACCACCACACCCAGCCTTTTACGTGAATGCTGAGGATCCCGACTCAGTCACTCATGCGTGTGTGGTAGGTACTAAGCCATCTCCCCAGACCATGCCCCTAACCACCAAGGTTCCAGGAATGATGGTCATGGGTAGCTGTGGGTGGCAGATCTCAGCTCATGCTGGAAGGGAGAGCACAGACCTTTGGGTACCAGATGCATCTCTTCCATCAGAGAGAAGATGAGAGCAGAGTTTGCAGCTGAGGCGTAAAGCTCCATAGGTACCCATTGCTCCCATCCCCCTCCTGCACAGAAAAGGGAAGGGGGGGTTACAGTGAGGAGTACAGATGAAAGAGGGTGAGAGCTGAGAAATATCAAGCAATAAAGGACTTTAAAATAGATTTACTTTAATTATATACTTCGGTAATTTGCTTGTAGTTTCCCATCCCATTATTAAATTACAACAGTAACTCATCTAATGGATTTTTCTTTTTTTTTGCTAAGAAAACAGTCATTGTATTTTATTGTGTTTTTTGTGCTGTGGTCTATAATGATGGCAAGCCAGCCTGCCCTTGTACCTGGAACAAGCTGGGTATGTGGACAGTGACTACAGAGCAGGATGGGACTCTGCCTGCTGCTAACTTCCCTTGGTCAATGAGAGCCAAGGTTCTGGGGAGGGACAGACATGGTGGCAAGAGAGGGAGGCTGGGCCAGTGTCTTGGAAGTGGGCATGTAGCTCCTGAGTCACAGACAGACAGGATGGACCAGTAAGGCCATGATTTTCCATGGGGTTTGTGCAGGTCCATTGCGACAGTTTCTTTACCCATGCCTGTCCACCTTTCCAGAGGAGACAAAGACTCAAGGAAGGCACACTGGGCACCAAGGACAGTCCCAGGTAGTTCATTTTCTCCAGGAAGGGCCATTGGCAGTGGATTTGAGTGGTGCTGGCCTCACTTCACCAGCTCCAGGGTCACACCTGCCAGTGCTAGGGATGGCAGGAGGGTTCCAGCAGTACCGCCACCCCCAGGGCAAGGGTGTTTGGAGTTGCCAGGCTTCTAGCACTCCCATGTTCTCTTCCCTAGCATCTTTGAGCTGGTATCACTGGGCCTCAACAGTGGCTTTGCTCAAGTATTAAGAGAAGGTACTTATGTTTTCCTCACACCGATGTGTTGCAGGGACCAAAGTTGTCCCTGGTAATAAAAAGAATAGCTGTCCTGGAATGCGGACTTCTAGGGGTGGCATGGCTGTTGTACTCTTGAGTGCACAGCAGCCGTTTTCTTTATTTTTTTTTCTTAAAACATGGAGAAGCAGCCGGGCGGTGGTGGCGCACGCCTTTAATCCCAGTACTTGGGAGGCAGAGGCAGGTGGATCTTTGCGAGTTCGAGGCCAGCCTGGTCTACAAAGTGAGTCCAGGACAGCCAGGGCTACACAGAGAAACCCTGTCTCGAAAAAACAAAAACAAAACAAAACAAAACAAAAAAAACATGGAGAAGCTAAAGAGGAGGATTTTGAGTGTTCTACTCTATTGCCCTCCATCTTATCTCCTTAAGACAGAGTCTCTCACTGAACCTGGAGCCAGGCTGACCACCAGCAAGCCTTGGTGATCCTTTCGTCCCTGCTCCCCACGCCGCTGGGGTTTCAAGTGCATACCACCATGCCTGTCTCTTCATGCAGGTTCTAGGGATTTGAACTTGGACCCTTACGTTTACACAGCTAGTGCTCTTACCCCTGAGTCATCTTCCCAGCTCCAGCAGAGACATTTTCTTCAGTGAAATAACCATCATTAAGTATTCTTTTTCCGCCGGGCGGTGGTGGCGCACGCCTTTAATCCCAGCACTTGGGAGGTAGAGGCAGGCGGATCTTTGTGAGTTCGAGGCCAGCCTGGTCTACAAAGCGAGTCCAGGACAGCCAGAGATATACAGAGAAACCCTGTCTCGAAAAACCAAAAAAAAAAAAAGTATTCTTTTTCCTCATTTACACATAAGGAAATCACGTGAGTCAAATAGGTAGACAGGCGGCCAGTGCTGGTGCAGAATTGACTCCAGCTGTGATTCCCAAGTCAAAGGTCAGTGAGCCAAGGAGTTAGTGCGGCGGACTCACAGCTGGAGACTAGGAGGGCTGCTGAGGTTGGAGCTAGGAAGGGACCTTTATAAACAAAACCATGACATGCCACCTAAGCGGCTTGCAAGATTATGTTGCAGCAGCCAGCGATGGATGGCTGAGCACTGAAAGATGTCCTCCATGCTTCTCCTGGCTGGTCCTTTGGAATGCAAACCTGGTTTGGTGTGTGGCTTGAAGCTCAAAGGTAAAAGCTCTGTGCTGAGCTGTTGGGTTCTCCTACTTTCCCGGGCTGATGATTGTCTTTTACAGTGGCCCCAGGGTGACACACCTACACCTACCATGTAGCCTACCAGAGGGGAAAAATTCTCCCTCTTTTATCCAACCCCAGGCTTTCCTTGGTGTGGTACCCCATCTCCTTGCCTGTCCCCATTATTTTTCAGGCTTCCCCATAACCTCTCAGGGGTCAGCGTTATACTATGGGTTCTCCTGGACCAGAGAACTCTGGCTCCTGCTGCCTCTGAGGGTTTTGTCTGTATCACTAGCCAGAAGGGCAGCATCATGCTGCATCCCTTAAGCTGCTCTGGACCCTGGCTTCACCTGAGTGTGTGTTGTGTGTGTGTGGGGGGGGGTTCTGCAAGTTTCATCTCATCCCGAGACTCTCTCAGGCCTCCCCTCCTCCTTAAATCCCCTGAAGTCCCATAAGGCGTGAGGGAAAAAAATGCATGCTCACCTGGCCACTGTCACAGGAGCCAACCATCCCTGCAGGGACTGAAATCTGTAAGCTGTTTGTCACATCGCCAGGCACATTAGAAGGACAGAGGACAGAAAGCCTTCTCTCTCCAAGTGGCAATTGAAGACGCCAGGCAGGTCAGAACTAGTGAACAAAACACCATGGTGTTTTATTCAACAAACCCCTAGCAACTGAGCTTGCTAACGATAAACAAACAGCCAGGCACAATCCTCCAGCCACTCCGGAGCTGGCATCAGGTGAGGGCTCCACCTGGAGAGTGGAAACTTCTGGAAAGTGACAATGGGCCTGGGAGGGGAGTGTGGTTAGAAGACACTGGCAGCACCAGAAGCTCTGTAAAGCAAATTGATTGGCTCTGATCTAGAACTTCTGAGCCAGGGGACCTAGGGGAAGTGGAGGGACTCAACTCTGCATGCAACTCAGTTGGTCTATTTGCCCATTGTAGGAAGAGCAAGGTGGATAACCAGCTCAAAGACAAGTCTTTGTGACCTTTGAAAATTTATTTTCAATTTTTTGTTTGTTTTGTTTTGAGACAGGGTTTCTCTGTGTATCTTTCGCTGTCACTCTTGGAACTCACTCTGTAGACCAGGCTGCCTTGAAGTCAGAAATTTGTCTGCCTCTTTTCTCCCAAGTGCTGGTGGGATTAAAGGCATGTGCCACCACTGCCTGGCTTATTTTCACATTTTAAATTGTGTCTCTGTGTAAGGGCAGTACCCAAGAAGGTATTGGATCCCCCTGGAGCTGACCGTACTGGAGGTTGTGAGCAACGCATCCCCACCTTTGCAAGAGTAGTGCAAGCTCTAGACTCTCAGAAATTTCTCCAGGTTCTCCCCTGCACCCCCACCCCCCCCCCACATTTGTTCTCTGTAGCTCTGTAGCTGTCTCAGAGGAGATTGGGAGATGTTCTGAGTTCCATTTCCTGCCCTCACTCCATGTCCTGTCCTAGTATGGACCTTGTGTGCCACCATGGACACAGCTGCTGTGCCACCAAAGTTATTTTAACCTCCTATGCACAGCCCTTAGGACACTCCCCCTCTTCCTGGTGGCATTGTCCTAAATGCTGTGTCCTAGTTTAGAATCTGTGAGCAAGCAGAGAACTCAATGTGGAGAGCAGCTCCCCAGGAGGTCTCAGATCCCTGATGATCTCTGTGGGGGGTCCTGTTAGAAGCAGGGCAGAGTCTTTATAGTGAAATTAGAACCAATTTGTGTTTCCAGTCAGTGGAGAGTTGGCTTCTCATCTGGAGTATTGACTAATTATTTCTGAATCAGGGTTTTCCCTTTATGATTTTCAGAGGGTTGCAGGTTTGGTTTCTGGGAGGCAGATGGAAACTTGCGGGACTGGGGGAGACAGCAAAGATTAGGAGGAGGGAAAGAAGTGGGAGAACTCTGGGAGGCCAGCAGTCCTGGGCTGGCCCAGATGGCCAGCTCAGACCCACTTCCCACCCAGCCCTCAACTCTGGCACTTCTTGGCACTCCAACCTGACACCAGGAAGAAGTGATACACCTACCACTGAAACTCACTGTCCAGAGTGTAGCAGCTCCTTGGAGTTGGCCTCACTGACCCTCCAGGGAGACCAGGATCCCAGGCATGGCCCCTATCTCCTAGGTAGTCCATTAAGGTTGACCTTGTGTAGATGACTCCTACTCTAAGGAGGGGCAACTCGGTTGTTATCCAGAGGGATTACCCTTGGCTTCTGCAGCCTCAGCGACTTTGTAACCATCCTGGCAGGAGAGAGAATCTTTTAAAGAGAGACACACACCTGCTTCATGACTACAGAAACAAAGGGCCCCAGAGAGTTACTGCATTTCCTCAGGAACCTCATGCTTTCAGGAGAGGAGCCGACCAAAGCTCTGGTGCCAGGCAGAGGACAGACCTGCTTCCCAGGAAGGGGTTGCATACAATTTGTCAGCTCACTCTGCGACGTGCACTAGAGCTTGCCCTCTGTTTAAACCTAAATTTCATGTCATACTTTGAAGGTGGACTTGGGGGAGGGTCCCTATATTTTTTTCAATCTGTCACTTTTTATATGATTCTTTTTCTAGATTACATTTATTTATTTGTGGACAGGGTGGGGAGGGAGTGTGTGGAGGAGGTCAGAGGACAGCTTGTAAGATTCGGTTCTGTCCTTTACCATGTAGATCCTGGGATCTAAGTCACATTGCCAAGCATGACTGCAGGCACCCACCGAGTTGTCTCATTGGTCCCATTAGTCCCAACACGGCCACATTGAAAATAAAATCTCCTTTCTCTGCTCTTCTCTAGTATTTATCTTTTTTTTTAAATATTTATTTATTTATTTATTATGTATACAGTATTTGCTCTACATGCCCGGGCACCAGATCTCAATGTAGATGGTTGTGAGCCACCATGTGGTTGCTGGGAATTGAACTCAGGACCTTTGGAAGAACAGCCAGTGCTCTTAACCTCTGAGCCATCTCTCCAGCCCGTATTTATCTTTTTTGTTGTTGTTGTTTTGTTTTGTTTTTCGAGACAGGGTCTCTCTGTGTAACAGCTCTGGCTGTCCTGGACTCACTTTGTAGACCAGGCTAGCCTCGAACTCACAGAGATCCGCCTGCCTCTGCCTCCCAAGTGCTGAGATTAAACGGCATGCGCAACCATGCCTGGCTTTTTTTTTTTTTTGTTTTGTTTTGTTTTTGTTTTTTGGTATTTATCTTTTTAATTGGCACTGGGGACAAGAAGCAAAACCTCAACTGTTGGGATTTGACCCCAAAAACTCAGATGACAGCTCTCCCCTTTCCCTCAGGGCTCCACAAGGCCTCCTTCCTGCCCATCTTGTGGTTTATGTCAACCCACCTGAATGATTTCTTAGGGTCTCTCTTCCCATTAGGTTCTCCTGGGGTCAGCCACAGCCTTTTATTTCTCCTTCTACCCTCAGTTTGTTAGCATGCTTGGGAGCATGGCAGTTGCTTTGCAACTTGGTGGTATAAACCTGCTAGGGGAAGGTGAGGAGCGGTGGGGTCGCCTCTTCATCCCCTGTCTGCCTTTTTTGCTTCAATTGGCCAGCCATCAGAGACCGCAGCGGTGGCAGCAGCAGCAGCCCTTGGGAGGTGGTGACAGGCAGACTCAGTGGTGCTTGCTGACATCTTTGCTGCCCTTTGTCCTGCTGGGAAGCCCCCTGGACTCCAGGGGCCATGGCCCTGTCACTGTGATGGATAGATGGGAAGGGGTTGGTTACAACAGCCACTCCTGTTGTTTTTAGCTTTTTCCCCTCTGTGACCTGAGAGTCCCATAAAGTCCCATCAGGAGGGATGTTGGAGGCCTTAGGGGGCAGAGGGGAGCTTGTTCTCTCTCCCTTCCTCTCCCCTCCTCCCTCTCTACTCCCCTGCTCTCTCTCTCTGGGTAGCAGCCAGGGCCCTTTGAAGGTGAAGTGTGTTTATGTGGCATCTACAGGAGGTCACCTGGGTCGCCATCAAAGAGAGGAGTGATTAATGGCTGGTGTCCCACTGATACACAAGTGGAGTCTTCAGTGGCCTCCCAGAAAGTCCCAGTCAGCTGTGCCTCTCAACAGGCTTTGAGGCAGGAAGAGGCTGAGGTCTGGGAGGAAGCCCAGGAGGTTATCTGTTCGGGTCAGAATGCTCTGCACATCCACATCCACATCCTGGGTGAGTCTAGAAGCTGGAAGGAGCCATGTGAAAGCCCATCAGTGTGGACTGAAGGCTGAAGTGGGCAGGAGTTGGTGAAACTCTGAAGCTTGTCTTGAAAAACTCATGGCACTTCTGCGCCCTTTACTGCCATGTAGTGTCTTAGCATGGTTATCCTTCCCCAGTGCTTTTACCAACAGAGTAAAAGCAAAGTGTGCCATTGAAGTTTTTGGGATATTCAGTAATGCCTTGGTGGGGTGGGTCCCAGTTGTGGGGACCTGGACTCACAACGATTCCCTAGCGGGTTACAGAGAGCATGACGATAAATCTGTTTGCAGAGAGAACTCACCTGATCTGAGACACCCAGACTCACCCTGAAGGGTGAAACTGTAATGATATCCTAACAGAGTTCCCACCCAAAGCTCGGTGCTCTGTTGATGCTGGGATGTGGATGTTGAAATCACCTTGCCCAGGCTACAGACTCTGAGATGATCTTCATAGGGTTCTGACTCCAAGTCCTGTGTCCTTACTGGTCACAGGTGTCCCCTTAATAATGCCTCTAAAAGGACTCACTGCAAGCAACCCTGCCTTGTTTCTTTCTAGAGACCACAGATGTTTCACTAATACATGGAGACAAAGGTCTCTGTCTCCAGGACTGGCTCTTGGAAGACTTGGTCCCATATGCTGCTTTCTTTACTTCTGGTGGTTGCTTGCCATGCTTAGCCTGACCTGGCTTGAAGATTTGGCACTCCAATCTCTACCTTAGTGAGTCTGTGTCTAAACTCTCCTCTTCTCTTGAAGTTGTCATCCATTGGATTAGATACCACCTCGGTGCATTAGGACCCCACTTGATTCCACCAGAAAAGACCACATTCCCAAGTAAAGTCCCACTGATCCATACTAAAGTTCAGAACTTCAGATGATCTTTCAGGGGACATACAAACCTCCATGGACACTTAGCTTTGTGCTCATCTTCCAAACCTGAGCCTGGGGCTGTGCTTTAGGGCATCCTAAATCGAGATGTACCTGTCAGTCATGGACCAGTATCCAAGAGAAGAGGCAGAGACTGTAGTGTGCAGTTGGGTGGGGAAGAACAAAGCCTGAGGACACTGGGCATCTCCCACATGAGAAGCCTGGTAGGAAGCAGAGGAAGGAGACTGCTTCTAGCCTCATTCCCCAGGGGACAGTGGTCTGACCCTTGTTTTGGATTTTCCTAATCCGGAGAAAATACAAGCAGAATAGAATCCTCCACAAAGATATCCTGACACTGGACTGTCAAGCATTAATAGCTTAGCTATTTTTGGATTCACAATAAGGATCGATACCCCTCGGGGCCATAAAAATGCCACTGTAAGTGTTTACATTATTTTCTTGGGTGAGCAGAGCTTTGGAAAAAGAATAAAAGGAAACTAGAAAACAGGCAAACTTCTGAAAACCCGTGGAGCCAGCTGGTGCTTCCTCTTCTCCCAGTGAGCAAAATTGGGGTCAAGGGGCACCCCCTGAACATGTAGGGTGTTCCCCTCACAGGTCATTGTCCAATTCACTTTCTCATCTGACACTCACAGTAGCCCTAAGCTAGACAGACACTACATATTTACACTTTGGAATTGAGTCAGTCCCTCTAGGGGAGCGGGAGGAGGGAGGGAAGGAGGGACTTGGCTGGTGGGGGTGGGGTATGTAGGGGGATGCCAGAGGAGGGGAGAGGATGCTCTCAGTCAGGAATAAGGGGGAGGCAGAGCCCTCTGGCTCTGTTGCTAACCACATACACCCAAAAGCTGACTGTATACTACCAAGGAACCCAAAGGGATAGCAATATATCTGCCATCTATTCTGTACCCTGGAAGCTTTTGAAATGTCAAGCTAGTCCTCACCCTGAGCAATCCTCGTAGGAGCTATCTTCCTAAGAGAAGCCTGTAGTTTCCCTTCCTCTTTGAGGTGGGTCCCCTGCCTTGTTGCTCAGGGGTCCCTCTGCTCCCTTTTATAAGAAAGGGATTGCTCAGGGTCACTTTGTGATCGCAGCACAGAGGTGGTTGGGTAGAGGACACTTTAAACATTTTTTACATAACATTCCACCCTAAAAGGGGTATTTTATTTTTGGTTTCTCTTCCGTAGGTTGTGATAGATCCTATTCTTATTTCCAATCCTTTCCCACACCCTCATCCCTTCCGGTGGAGAAATGTGATTTTGCCAGATGGCTATGCAGTCCCCTCCCCCAAATCCAGGTGCAAAGTTTCCCTTTACCCTCAGGCCTGGGCAGCTGGATGACCATGTCTCTGGAACCCAGTCCCCACAGACCTGAGGTTCCCTGAGTGGGAAATCTGACTATCCAAATACTCGCCACGCAAATGTGAGAAACTGGCTTCAGATGCTGAGTCTGAAGAGCTGAAGGAACTCATGATCTGGAGAATTGATTTTGTTCCTGCCCAGGGCTGGTCACAGCTGCCCAGGGCTGGTCACAGTATCCTGACATGTTACTGCTTCAGCCATCCTCAGAGAGAGCTTCCATGTGTCAGCATACCCTCCTTCCCCCTTCTCTAGCAAGACTCTGGGGCCATTCAGGAATGGCAATGCCATTCTAAATCTTCCCCAGCTGGGTCACCAGCGTTAGTTCATGGCAGGAGGTAACGATTGTATCACCCACCAGCCATGGTGATGCCCGTCAGAGTCAGGCCATGTTTAAATGTGACCAGCATGCCTATAGGCATTGTCTTTATTTTCAGATGTCACACAAAATCTTTAAGGGTTGTAATGAAGACATTTTTTTTTCCTTCCTGCAGCCCTACCTGAATTTGGGGTGAAGGGTCAGGATAAAGGGTCAGAGACAGAGTCCCTCACAACTGCCTCCCAGAAAGCTAATGCAGAAGTCAGTCCACCAAAATAACTTCATGTCAGTTCTGCACACCACATGGGCTCATTTCATCTCTATGTAACAGCAGGGGCTGACAGCCTCATCCACATTCCAATGATGTGGCCTAGGGAGGTGAAGTGACTCCCTGAGGTCACCAACCACAGGAAAGAGGGAGTAGGCAGGTGGGGGCCAGCCCTTGGTTCTCTGGGGGTGGAGCTATGTACTCTCCCTTGTTTGGTGGGCTCTCTCTATGATACACCCTGTGTATCCTTGGCTGTCTCTCATACCTCCACTATGCCCAGCAGCAGGAGGGCATGGATCTGACTGCTGGCTGGTCTCCATGGCAACAGCTGACGAGCCAGCCTGTATCAGATGACAGCAGAGCTGCCAGCCTCAAGCTACCTTGGAGTAAAAGCTGGACAAGGCAGGGTCTGTAGGGGAGAAGAGTGCACTGGGGGTGTGTGAATGTGGGAGGGCCCCCTCCCCAGCAGCCATCATCTTAGTCCATCCCTGGTGCTGCAGTGGGGTTTTGTTCTTTGCTGGGGAGGTTTGTTCATTTCGCATATATTTCCTTGATAAATACCCTGTGTTGGACACAGGGCATAAGGATCTTGCCCTCAAGGGGATAAAATCCAGGGAAGGAAGCTAGCTGATTGTCAGGCAGTCCAAGCCCACCAAGACTGAAGGGAAGATGGTGGGTTTCTGTGACATGGCATAAGCCCCCAAGAGAGGTGTCCTCCTCTCTGCATACCAGGCTTGGGGGGGAAGATGGATAGATGTTCATTAGAGAAGAATGGGGACAAAGGATGCAGGTTTAGATGAGGAGAAGGACACAGGAATGGAAGGGATAGAGTGGGTTTTTCTGTTTCGAGTCTGCAGTGTCAGGGGCTCTTCTCAGAGATGGGCAGGGGAGTGAGCTGGACTTGTCTTGGAGTTTGGAGTAGAAAGAAGGGAGAGGGAAAGTCTGCCCCAGGCCAGGTGCTGGGAAATAGGACAGATTTGTTCCTCACAGAACACCAAATTGGGCATCCTTACTTCCTACATTACAGATAAGGAAGCTGAGGTCCAGGTAGCTGCCTTGGATGGAACAGGAAGTGGGACTCTAGCCTTGATCTCAGCAGCTGGGTCTAGGGAGGGATAGTCCTCATGCTGTGATTCTGCCCCCACCCTGTACCCCACCTAAACCTAGGGGTTTAGTAGAGTGTATGGACCTGCCAGGGTTGGCTTGCTGCCTGTCTCAGGGATATTCTCTCCTATGGAAGGGCCCTTGACCCCAAGCATGATAAATGTACAGTGGACTCCTGGGGGCTGTGTGTGGATCCCATGGAGTCTTTGAGAAGACCAGACCAGGGGTTGGCTCACTGCAGGGGCGGGAGTGGGGTTTCTGCTTTCTCTCCTCCTCTTCCCTTTCTCCTCTGGTTTGCCACACAAGTAGATTTGCACACATGAGCACAGCTGCACAAGGCAAGTTTGTACACACACTTGAACACAGGTCTCTATTTGCAGACCTGCCTGCACATTTTTTTTTGCATCACCCCAGTACCTTTGTACACCACACACTCTTGTGCAATCTATGTACTTGCCTATGTACGTGCGCACACTCACACATCTCATGCACATACTTGCACATACAGCAAGTGTGCACCCTTAAACATGTGTGTAGTGGGATGCACACAGTGGCTTTTTGCATGTCACCATTCTCTCTTCCATTCCCCCAGTGTTAACTCCATTGGAAGACAAACCTGTGTCCTCTGTCTGTTGGTCTGTCTCCCCAGTCCAGGACTGGTTCACATCTCACTTGAGCTGTGAACCGACAGGAGAGGATGAGAGGAAGCCAGATGCAAGAGGCTACTTCTCTAGGAGGGTGAGGTCTCCTACCCTCGAGGAGGTACAGCCTGGACCTCCCATGCTAGCCTGGCGCCGAGTCTCCTGTGCCTCAACCTCTCTCCTTTTGGCCTTGTTCTCCGGGTCTTTTTTGTTTGTTTTTTTTGAGACAGGGTTTCTCTGTGTATCCTTGGCTGTCCCAGACTGACTCTATAGATCAGGCTGGCCTTGAACTCACAGAGATCGCCTGCCTCTGCCTCCTGAGTGCTGGGATTATAGGCAAATGCTACTACGCCAGGCTGTTCTTTGGGCCTTATAACTAGCTTTCGGTGGGCAAATGCTCCCCAAAGTGGACCCTGCCAGCCTCTGGGATTTCTCCAAGGCCTGGGCAGGGGTTACCACTGAAAGAAATTGCCCCTAGGAGTTGGGCAGTATGGGGTAGCCCCACCAATTGTCAGCCCCGGGCCTTCCTGTGGCTTTTGCTTTTTACCTGGCTCTGCCTCTGTCTTGAGGCAGGAGGCCAGGCCTCAAGAGTCAGAGGTTCCTGTCTGAGTGGTGGGGCACACATCCTCCACCATCACATCCTGACAGCTGGGGCAGGAGCTGCCATGCCCGACAGGGCAGGACCTAGCTGCAGTATAATGCAGGGCTTGGAACACAGGCCTTCCTGGCCACCTACTGTGTACTGGGCACTGTTCCAAGTATGTTTTGGATGTGACTAGGGCAGAGATTCAGAGGGAGTGTCATACTTCCAGGATCACACAGTCCTCATGACCCAGCTAGAGGACAGTGAGAAGATTTGATTTGCCTTGAACCCAAGCAGTCTGGCTCCACGCTCTCTCCGCTGAGCCACCCAGTCTCACCGGAGTTGGAGGCTTGCTGGCCTCCCCTGTTCCCAGGCAGACAAGCATGAGCAGCTCGTTCATTCCAGCAGCAGTTGGCCCTTGCTTCCATGATGGGGGCAGCCAATGGCATCTTACCTCCCATGAGACGCACGGGTGGGTCACCGCCAGCCAGCTCCCCAGACCCCACCAGGATCTGAGATTTCTCTAAGGGTAGGGTGAGGTGACAGGAGGGCCCTTTTGGGATGGAGGAAGGAGATGTTGTGGAAGGACACCCACTTGGCCACAGAGGAGCCTGTAGCAGGTACCTACTGGCCTTTCTGTAGGATAGTGGGGCCCATTGCCTGTGCCCATGTGGAAGAGGAGTGAGTGAAGGCCTGAGGCCATGTGATGATGAGGATGGAACCTGTCCCACAGGGGTGCTGCACCATACTCTAGGCTTCCTTCCCTAACCCCTCAGGCTTTCTTGTCTTCCGGAAGGTGAGAAAAGTCCTGTTGAGATCAGTTCTCTCAGACCCTGGATAGCTAGCTCTCTCACCAAATTCAGGAGGGCTGTGGTGCACATTTTGGTCTCCCATGGGTCAGAAGGGTCCCTGGCAGTCCGACCCCAGCCTTACTCACTTGAGGCTTCGCTCAACAAGGGATCAGGAGGGGGCGCCCAATCCCCAGCCCCTCCCACCTTGGCTCACAGGCCAGGCTTCCAGGTTTCTTTGCTGGGGAAGCACCTGCCAGGGGAGCATCCCGCTGTGCATCCATCCGGCGTATTCTTTTTTTTTTTTTTTTGGTTTTTCGAGACAGGGTTTCTCTGTGTAGCCCTGGCTGTCCTGGACTCACTTTGTAGACCAGGTTGGCCTCAAACTCACAAAGATCCGCCTGCCTCTGCCTCCCAAGTGCTGGGATTAAAGGCGTGCGCCACCACCGCCCGGCTTTTGGCGTATTCTTTCTGAGCCTCATTTTCTCTCCTTTCACGGGAACTTTCCCTGTATTGAGAGCATTTTGAAAAAGATGACAAAAGGAGAGAGCGAGCACGGAGAAAGATGAAAGAGTGAGCGAACTCGCCACTGGAAATCCTCTCTGTTCTCTTACTGCTGGGTCTCTGCTGAACAGCAGGACAGGAAGGGCACTGAGGACTCTGTCGGATTCCGTTTTTTCCATCTGCAGGCCAGGCAGGAAGATCACTGATGGAGAGGGCCTGTCTGGGCAGTGCCATCCTGATGCTGCCTTCTGCTCACTGCCGGACCACTGGCCCACACTTGGCAGGTGGCAACACTTTAGAATTTCTTGTGTTGGAAAGACGGGCTCAGAGGTTAATAGCACCTACTAGTCAGCTCATGAAGAGGACCTGAGTTGGGCTCTCAGCGCCCATAGAGGGCAGCTCACAGTTCCCTTTACCTGCAGCTCGAAGGGAGCCCATGTTTTCCTTTAACTCTGTACTCAGGAGCACTATATACATGCATGTGTGCATGTATGGCTGTGGGCGTGTGCGCGCACACACACACAATAAAGATAAAATCTTTATAACTCCAAAATTAAAAAAAAAAGAATTTCTTATGTTTCAGCAATAGGAATGATGGCTGATGCCTGAAATTTTGGCATTTTTGAGACTGAGACAAGAAGACTCAAGTTCTAAGTCAGCCAGGGCTATGTGGAAAGTTTATGACTAAAAAAGAATTCTTTAAAATGTATTTTATTTTATAGGTGTGTTTGTGTGTGGGGACACATGTGAGCCTGTGTGCATGCACATGTGTGTGCATGTGTGGGTACATACCTGCAGGCTTGTCTGAGTGCATGCATATGAACCATGTGTGTGCAGGAGCCTGCAGAGGTCAGAAGATTGGTCAGAACCCCTGGGACTAGAGTTATAGATGACAGCCAGCCACCATGTGGGTGTTGAGAACTGAACCCTGGGTCCTCTACAAGAGCAACAAGTGATCTTAACTGCTTGGGATGTCTCCAGTCCCTACAGGAACGTTCCTGAGCTGCGCTTGAGATGAAGCAAGGAGTAGGATCATAAAGGGACCAGCATCCTGAGTCAGGACTTGAAGCATAATTGCACATAATTAAGTATTTAAATGTTACCACTGGATGGGTGAGATGCTTCCTCCAGTAAAGGCACTTGTTTAAGTGCCCAATGACGTGAGTTCATCCCTGGAACCCAAGTAAAGCTGGAAGTTGTCCTCTGACCTCCACGTGCCTGCCATGACACATATGCCAGCCCAAATAATAATTTTTAAAAAGTTGCCACTAGCCATCTGGTGGAATGCTGGCCAGAAAGAACAGAGCTCTGAATGCAGTCAACAACAAAGAACTTTCAAAGCTTCCAAAGGGAAAGAAGCCAGTGGCTAATTGAATTCTAGAAATCCAGGATAGAAATCGTGCACTACCCACCCCCCAGGCCATGATGGCTGGTGTCCGTGAGGACTGCAAGGGCCGGGAGCAGGCTCTGAGGGGTCATAAAGATGTTTTCTATCTTGACCTTCGAAGTCGTCCCACAACCATACATAGGAAGCCCAAACCTGTCAGATGGACCCTCAGGACTGGAGACTTTTAGCAGGGCATGGTGGCTCAAGAGTGCTCCTGAAGGCAGAAGCAGGCAGATCTCCTAGTTCAAGGCCAGCTAGCTCTATAGAGCTAGTTCCAGGACAGCCAGGGCTACACAGAGAAACCCTGTCTGAGGTTGGAGCTGGGGACTGGTGACTTTCATTGCATGTGTATTGTGCCTCAGTGAACTTTTGTCTCATTTTCCAAAAGCAGCTGTTTACTGAACTCCTGGGCTCTAGATGCAAGCTGGGACTGTCAGCACCAGGGTCTCAGCACTCCCATCCTCCCTACCCACCTTTTCACACAAGGTCACTCGGTGTCCAGGCCCGCTGCCCACATGCTAACCCTTCCCCTCTAAACCACTCTGCGTTTGACCCTAGACTTTTACAAATTAGAGTTGGGTCAGGGTTGGCCTCATAAATGTCCAGCCAGGAACCCAGGTCACCTGTCCTGGAGGAAGGCCCTATGCTCATCCGTCTCACTGCGTTCCAGTCTGTCTGTCTGTCTGTCAAACATTTCTCCTCTTGCACACCGCTGCTGGCACCTCCGCCCTGATACAAGGAGAGCAAGAAGAGTGCAGTTTGGGTGAGGATTATGAAGGGCCAGAAACCATGGAAACGACTTAGAAATCCCGCCCCCAGCCCCAAGCCGCAGCCTCTAAGACAGATGCTCTGTTCTCATTGGTTGGCAGTCTGCACCTCTCTCCCTAATGTGATGTGTTATTTTTATTTATTTTTCCCCACGGTGCATCTCCTCTTCTCTCTTGCACTCTCTTACTGGTTGCTCTACTCACAAGCCCTATGCAGGAAGCTGCAAGGTCAGTAGGAAAAAGGCACAAGGCTTCGTCTGGTGCTCTGGGCTTCACTCTAGGGGGCTGCGCTGGCTGCTGGGGTCAGTGTTGATGTTGGAATGGATGATGGGGTCATGAACAGCCCAGAGGGAGGAGCTGGTCCTCCACAGGTGCGAAGGTCACAGAAGTAAACTCTCATTTCTGCTTGTCTCTAGAAGCTCTCTGAGGGCTGAAGGCTTGGTGGGCTCAGTGTAGTTGCTTGTAAGTGTCAAAGGACTATGGGCAGCCTGAAAAGAAACCCTAAGTTTTCTTTTCTATAAATACACTATGTGGGTTGTGCATCCTTACCTGAATACCGGGGATCAGATGTGTTCCGGATTTCAGAAATTTTCCAGTTTTAGTGTATTTGCATAAATTCTGCCAGCTAGGCACCCCTCATCTGAAGCTAGGAGCCCACAGCACTTCCATCTGACACCATGTGCTCAGCCTGAGTGAGCTTCAAAAGAACCCCAGCTCAGTCTTGTACCTCTCAACCTCCTCTCCTTCTATGGACCAGTAACAGGAGTGAGGATTTGTTGCAGTAAAGCTCAGCTGAGTTCGGATCCCCACAGGAAAAGCTTGGCGTGATGTTACACCCCTATGGTATCAACACCGGGAAGGCAGAGATAGGCAGATCCACAAAGCTTTCTGACCAGCTAATTCATATAAATTGGTGAGCTTGGGGTTCAGAGAGAGTCCCTGACTCCAAAAATAAAGAGAAAAGTGGGAGAGAGGGATCGGGGTGAGCTCATTGCCAAGCCTGGGATTAAACTTGCATTTTATGAGTCATCCCTCTGATCTCCACTCTTAGGCCTTTCCAACTAAATAAATAGAAAATGTAATTTAAAATATTTAAAAGGTGAGAAGTGGTTGAAAAAGACAGTAGACATCCACCTCTGGTCTTCACACACATATGTGTATACACACACACACACACACACACACACACACACACACACACACACACACACACA
>CAJQZJ010004796.1:6614735-6638851 GCA_907164525.1 Lophiomys imhausi | reverse complement strand
TTTTTACTCTATAAACTTTTAAAATTCAACTTCTTGAGCCTCTTTGACAGGTTTAAACACACACACAGACACACAGACACACACAGACACACACACACAGACACACACACAGACACACAGACACACACACACAGACACAAACACACAGACACACACAGACACACACACACAGACACACACAGAGACACACACACACATACACACACACAGACACATACACACAGACACACACACACAGACACACACAGACACACACACACACAGACACACACACACAGACACACACACACAGACACACACACACACACACACACACACACACACACACACACAGAGTTTAAAGGTTATCAATGCTCCTTTGTGCTTCTGAGTTGATTGCTTCCATGAACTTTAGGGACTTAGCAGAGCCAGAGAATCCAGGAGGACAGCAGACATTTTCCCACACAGTCCAGGGAGGCATGTGTGATGGGGGCTGCAGTGGTGGCCTGCTGGGGATAAAAGAGAGAGAGTCCCCTAAGGTCACCTAGCAATTGACTGTGGGAAGAAACATGACCAAATCTAGACAAACTTAGAAGCTGAGAGTGCTGCTGGGCCTCCATGAGATGGGAAGTGGGCATCTTCAGTTTAAATGTCTTGTGAAGTGGTACTATTTGAAAGTGAAATGTCTCCTACAGGGTGGTGTGCTGATTTGAAAGACTGGAATCTTGAGGAGAAGGAGGCTTGCTGGAGGAAGTGGGTCACTTAGGTAGAGCCTTGAGCCTTTATGGCTTGGTCCCACTTTCTGTCACTCTGTCTCCTGACTGGTCCTGCTGCTGTGCCTTGCCCACCATGATAAACTGTTTCTCTTCTTAAAACACGCGCCAGAATAAACCTTTCCTTTCTTCAGTTGTGTGAGCTGTTTGGTCACAGCAACAGGGAAAACAGTGGTCGATGGATGGATGAATGAATGAATGAGTGAATGGAAGAACAAATGAAGTAACTTTCCAGAGATCCCAGAGCTGCTCCTGAATTACCTTGCTCCATAGCTATTTCTAGAGTCCTCACACAGACTGGGGAATACTCTGGGGTCCCAGGCCCCTGGATCCCAGAGCCCATCTCCAATCGATTCTCATCTCCTGTCCCCTCAGGGTCCAGGCCAAGATTTCCTTCAGACCAGTCATTACTATAAAGCCCTAAGGTCACAGACAGGGAGGGGCTGACTGCCCCTCATTCCCCACCACCCCTATTCTGCTTTCCCTGGCTGTGATGTGGATTTGCTTGGAAGCTAAGAGGCTGGGGTGGAGTCCCAGAGGCCCTCAGCAGGTTTCATCACCTCTAATAAACCAACAGCAACTATACCCACCCACCAGGTAATCTCTACACAACTGTAATTACACTAATTAGTGAATATCCACCAAGCCTTGGAAGGTGGCCGTCCTTGGTGCTGAGCTCAGCACACAGGAGAGCCATTCATACCAGAGGGAGAAGGCCCAGTATCCCAGACCATTGTCCATCCCACGTGTACGGAAGATGGGTAAAGTTCCACTAGAGATGAAACTGTGCCCCCGGAGCTTGCAGTAGGTTCCCACAGGAGGCAGATTCTCTTCCCTAAAAGTTTCCATATCTGTTCTGCTTGTGTCTACAGAGCCCTGCAGATGGGCTAGGGTGAGTATGGGAGGGAGTCCCTCCCTCCTCAAGACTCCTCACTGTGCTCAGAGCTAAGGTTCTGACTTGCCTGCTGTGTCTGGGCCAGGCTTCCTAGACTTGGAGCTGTGTGAATCCCATGCTGGTGATGCCCCCAGGAGGATGATGGAGAGCAGGTGGGGCCCTTCAGTAGGTGTCCTTCTTTCTTTTGCGTGTCCTGCCGCAGGGCTGTCTGGGGTTGGATTATGGAAGGTTGGATGGGTACAGGAACTCTGCAGTCCCTGTGCTGGCTGCAGTATCCAGTGTCCAACTCCCCTGCTGGGTCCTTCGATCCTTCCAGAGTTCTTATATGCCCATCTTGAGGGTATGTGGGCAGCTGGGATATTCAGGAAGTTAAACCATGGCATTCTGGGAAGAAATAAGCCCCCACCCCCACTTTGGAAAGCCCTTCACTCCAATATACACACACATGTCATGGTGCACATGTGGAAATCAGAAGACTAACTTGCAGGAGTCAGTCCTTTTCTTCCACCATGTGGGGCCTGGAGATTGAACTCAGGTTTGTCAGGCTTGGGGTCAGGCACCTTTATCCACTGAGCCCTCTTGCTGGCCCCTTCACTTGTTCCTTGAGGCACAGCTTACATACCCTGTTACAGGCTGTGTCATGCCTCCTAAAATTCTCGTGTAAACCCAAACTCCTGCCATCCTTGTACGAGGTGACTGCCTCAAGGAACAGAGACAGTGGAGCTAAGAGGTGACTCGGGTGGGCCTGATGACTGTGGTCTTCTCAGGGTATAGAAGTACCAACATGAAGATGTGGGAGAAGTAGACACCTCCAAGTCAGAGACAACAGCTTCTCAAGGAGACACTTGCCCATGGCTTATTCCTGGACTGTCTTGGTGTGTGCTGTTCTGACAGGGTTAGGGAACATAAGTGCGCAGGTCATGCGCTGAATATGGGGTGTGAAACCGTACTTTTTAATTATTAACCACTTATTTATTACTAACTATATTCACTTATAACAAATACACTTACTTAATTACTATTCCTACAACCCCTAAGACCTAACCACTAAACCTATTGATAACTAGTACAACTATTTTCATAACCTTTTAGAAGGATACAGTCTCTGGGGCAGGTCCTCGGTCGTCAGGAACACAGTCTCTGGGGTAGACCCTTTAATGCACTTAACAGTCTTTATTCTGGAATATCTCAGACGCAGGTTCGTCAGGGTAAATTGGCTATTAAAGTCTCACCTTAAATAAGGCTTGAGGCTTTCTTCTCTCTGGGAGACCTCAGCCATCTGTAGGCCAACTTATTTCCTTCATATCAGCAACTCTGCCGCTCTGCCTCAGTCTTTAAAACAGGCCACAGTTCTGTTCAGGCCGCTGTTCGGACAGGTCAAGCCCCTCTAGGCAAAAGCTGAGCCACAGGGTTTAGTCCTTGGCCTTTTGCTGTCTTGCTGAGGCTTTCTCTGCTCACCAGCTTCTTTATGCCTCAGGGAGATATGGCCATTAGTCTACCAGCACTTTCTCCAGCAGTACTCTTGGAGCTCTCTAGCATGGAGCCCTTAGCACGACCTCCCGGACTCATCCACTTGTCCTTAAGTAGGATCGCTCCTTGTTCCACCTGCTTCAGCTTAATTTGGGCTCCGCCCACTTAGCAGCTGAAAACAATGCCAGGTCATAAAGTCTTTCCTTGTTTCACCTGGCTTCAACCTTGTTTTTCAGTCCAAAGAGACTCCCCTCATTTCACGTGACTTCATCCATAAGCTGATAAGCTAATTGCTCACAGCCAAGTTGATCTTCATGACCCGAATTAAGAGACTGTATCAGAAACCTAGATATTTACTAAATCTAACTTCTATTAATCTAACTCTCTACAGGGGTGTGGTGGGTTTCTGGGTTCACAGGCCTTAGCAAACATCACTTCCATTGCTTTTGTCAACTTGGAGAGAGTCTTGTCATATTGGGGTTGGGGATGTGGCTTAGTGGGCCAGAGCACTTGCTTCTTAAGTGTGAGTACCTGAGTTCAAACTCCTAGCACCCATATAAGAAAACTGGCCAGGTGGTGGTGGCAGCACATGCCTTTAATCCCAGTACTCCAGAGGCAAATCACTGGTGCTTGCTGGCTGCCAGCCCTGCTCTAAGAACAGTGAGAGACCCTGATTCAAGAGAATAAATTGGAGCATGAGAAAACAAGACAGCCAATGTCCTCTTCTGGGAAGTGACTGGGTATACCCATCTGCACATACACATATGCCTGCAACACACATGCAAACATATGTGCCCCACGCAACATACTTACACAGTATGAACATCATAGAATACAAACTGAACACATGCTAAAGGCTTACTTTAAGTCATTAGTGATTAGATACTTGGAGTGGCACCCCAAGTTATGGTCAGGCACTGGAGGCTTCTCTGTAACTGTGCTGTTTCCACCACTGTTACCAAATTACCAGGTAGAAAAAACTTAAGGAAGGGGCTGGAGAGATGGCTCAGCGGTTAAGAGCACTGGCTGCTCTTCCAGAGGTCATGAGTTCAATTCCCAGCAACCACATGGTGGCTCACAACCATCCATAATGAAATCTGGTGCCCTCTTCTGGCCTGCAGATATACCTGCAGACAGAACACTGTATACATAATAAAATCTTTTTTTTTTTAACATTTATTTATTATGTATACAGTATTTGTTCTACATATATGCCCGGGCAGATCTCAATGTAGATGGCTGTGAGCCACCGTGTGGTTGCTGGGAATTGAACTCAGGACCTTGGGAAGAACAGCCAGTGCTCTTAACCTCTGAGCCACCTCTCCAGCCCATAAATAAATCTTTTTTTTTTTTTTTTTTTTTGGTTTTTCGAGACAAGGTTTCTCTGTGTAGCCCTGGCTGTCCTGGACTCACTTTATAGACCAGGCTGGCCTCGAACTCACAAAGATCCACCTGCCTCTGCCTCCCAAGTGCTGGGATTAAAGGCGTGTGCCACCACCGCCCGGTATAAATAAATCTTTTAAAAAAACAAAAAACTTAAGGAAGGACAGTTTCATTTTGGCTCATGGTTTCAGGGAGTCTAGCCCATAATTGCTTTGCCCAGCTGCCTAGGAGGAGCTCCATGGCAGAGGGCATGGGTGGTGAAAGATGTTCTTTACCTCATGGAAGACAGGACGAGGATATAACCTTCGATATTGTACCTTTGCTGACTTGCTTCCTCAACTGAGGCGCATCTCTCCTGAAGTTTCCCAAACGTCCCCCAAGACTGCTACCAGCTGGTGGTCCAATGCATGACAAATTAACTGTACCACATAAGCCTCCCCAGACCTTGTCATTAACTGGGACCAAACCACAGGGGACATTCCTCATTCACACCACTACCCCTTTCTACCCCCTATCAAGGGGATGTAGCATTAACCGCGGCATGCCACGGTACCAGCAGCCTCAACAGTGTGTGGTGCTGATAACTGACAGCATATGATTCCTTCAGACCGGTAACCCCATGTGGGCAAAGGGTGGCTTGCTGGCTTTCAACATAAAGAAACCCCCACGCTTCTGAGGGTGAATCCAGTTCCCCTGGGCAGGTTATTAAAAGAGATGCAAGATGTATTTGTGTTGAGTCAAGATAGGGAGTGGCGTGTGTGTGTGTGTGTGTGTGTGTGTGTGTGTGTGTGTGTGTGTGCATCTGTGACCTCCCCTGCCCCAACCCCCAAATCTGCATTCCTTCCAAAACAGACAGTGATTTGAGTCCAGAGGCAAGAGGCTTTCTATATATGTGGGTTTCCTCTCCCCAGATTTGCCCAATGATGGAAGGAAGGTGTTTGAAGGGAAAAACAAAACACAGAACAACAACAACAAAAAAATACAGGGGCTGGAGAGATGACTCAGAGGTTGAGAACAATGACTGCTCTTCCAGAGGTCCTGAGTTCAATTCCCAGCACCCACATGGTGGCTCAAAACCATCTATGTTGAGATCTGGTCCCCTCTTCTGGCCTCCATGGATGTAGATAGAACACTGTATACATAGTAAATAAATAAAAATATTTTTAAAAATACAGATAAAACCCAACATAGCACAAGGATTTGCACAGCCTCGTCATTGTACCCAGTGTGATAAGGAATCTAGAGAGGACAGCACAGCTCGTGTGTGAATACCATGGCCACTGTATGCAGGACCTGGCACCAAATGTCCCAGGAAAACTGGGAGTTGGGTTGTACCTCAAGCTATGGTTGTGGCTTTGTTTGCCTGCTTTACCTATGGCCAAGGTGTTAAACAGAATAAAAGACAAGCAACAGAGGCAGGTCTGGAAAGGAAGCTGACACAATTCTCTTCAAGGAGGTTTGTTAGAATGAAAACCTCCCAGGCATGATGGGCCTTGAGGTGGTGGGGAAAGTTAGACAGAATTAGTAAAGTAGACAGAGAGCTAAACAAATGGAGGCACTAACAAGGAGGAGAGGCTTCCTTTATAGCCTGAGAGGAACTTTATTAAGAGTGAGAATAAAGCCTGGCATGGTGCTGCACGCCTTTGGCAGGCAGATCTTTGTGAGTTCGAGGCCAGTCTGGCCCGGAGCAGCCTTCAGAGCACCTTTCCCAGCACCCCTCCTCCTCTGCCACCATCAGGACTCTCTGGACCCAAATCCCAAGAACAAAGGCAAGATCTGACTTTTAATAACCTTTTAGGGGTGCCAGGAAGTTGTCATATTGCATGATCTGGTTCAGCGTAGCATTTGGACAAAGAACATGGAAAGGAAGCCAGGTACCACAAACTTCTTAACTCTGTCCCAGAGAGAAATTCAGGGAGGTGTAGCTTGATTCAGGCCTTGGGATCCCGCATAAGGTGCAGGCCTGCACTCTCACACCGGGGGAGATGCGAGTGCTGGGAGCATATTCTCCCTATGAGCACGTACTACACCCCTTTAAAAGTTCTCTGCCATTACGGCTTGCTGTCTCTCTGTCTCTCCACCTCTCTGTCTTTGTATCTCTGTCCCTCTCTGTGTCTCTCAGTTTCCCTGTCTGTCTCTCTATCCCCCTCTCTGTCTCTTGGTCTCTCTGTCTCTGTCTGGGTCTTTCTCTCAGAGGCGGCCTTTAACCTCCCCATAAATCTCTGAGTGAGAGAGAACTGTTGTGGGGTGTGATCTTTGTAGCATTCCTTGGCCCTGATCCGACAAGGGTATTCTTCTGCAGCTAAACCCTAACAGGGGTTGCAAGTGGGGTCAGGATGCTGTGGGATAAAATGAAAAGTGGGAGCCCAGGGACTATGAACAAGTCACGGTTGGTGTCTCCCACCGACCCCTCCCAGTGAACACCTGATGAACCACGATGGCCTTTGTATCATGTCTTCTTTGGACTTTTCCAGAATTGATGGCAGGTAGACACCACTTTGAACATCTTGGGCTAGGTGCCAACACTACCCAGTCACCCGACCTCCCCAGTAGATGAGACAGAAGCTGAAACACTCCACATGCTGAGGACAGGTGGGCAAAGAACCAGAAGGGGCTGGGCTGGGCTATGGGGACCAGCAGCTCTCCTGAGTTCACAGGGCTCAGGCCAGCTCCCCTCGCCTATCTGGGGAGGGTGGAGGAGCATCCCCCACTCCAACTGCTTCTTATCCACCCTCCGGTGACTCAGAGGAATCTAGAAAGGCACTGAACCCTCACAGCTCAGGGAATTCATGATGATTCCAGCTGACTGGCTTGAGGGTCTGGGTTTCTGCAAGAAGGAGGGCTTCACTTGTGGAGAGAGGGAAGTGCTTCCAACAGGACCTGCTTTCTAGTCAGAACCTCAGCTATGTGTCATTGGGAGTTGCAGGCTAGGACTCCTGGGTTGGGGTGTCTGGGAATGGTCCCAGCTCTGATGTCTGGGGTTTCTTTCTCCTTTTACTCCTCAGCTGTCCCATTCAGTCCCAGCTGGTTCTGCTCCTGAGCCTTCAGAGCAAGAGGCAAAGGGAGAGCTAAGGATGGATGTCCAGGACTCCACCCCAGGAGTCTGCCTGGCCAAGTGAACCAGAAGGGTTTAATGAAGAAGTCAAGAGTCTCCAAGGGCCACTGTTCCCATTTCAATCTTTCCCTTTTGGCTTTTTTGTAAAAACAATGGAAACCCAGGGTGGAGTTTCCTCCTCCAGCTGCTGTGCACCCCTCAAGGGGGAGAGCTGTGGCTGAGGAGGGCGGGCAGGGCTGGTTCTGGAAGGAGGGCCTGCTCAGGCTGGCAGGGTAGTGTACCTGGTTCCAGTCCTTATGGCCTGCTTACTTACTGTCCAGGTGGCCCCATGTGGCCTACAGTGTGGTATTTATTGTTTGGACGTTTCTGTCCCACATGGACCTGGACAGGATGTGGTCCTGGGACCTGAGTCTGGCAGGCTAGGCTTGGGACAGGAGAGTCTTTCTGAGTAACACCCAGCTCATTAAAGTCCCTGTGTCAAACACTGCTGGGAACTTAAATCCAGGTGGCTGATGCCCCGTGGTCATCGTAAAGCTGGCTTCTTGGTGACTTTTCTATGGACAGCCGGTTTGTCGAAAGCAGGAAGGTAGACACATGTACCTAGTATAACAAAAGTAATATTTTATTGTGCTGAGGGTCTTCACACAGGTTCACACTCTAAATTCCTAACTATGGTCCTAATCCTATCTCCCCAAGGCTGCTCCCCCGTGCCATGTATCTTTAGCTGAAGGTCCAGTCTCTAACAGAAGGCTCTGGTTGCGGGTAAACTCTCCAGCTGCAGAACAGATCAAGGTGGCGTCTCTCCAGATGAGCAGAGCAGAGCATTGCTCCCGATCTCTGCTTATACACTGTCCAGTGTGTGGGATGGGGGCTCTAGGACTGTGTCTGTTATCTTGAGTGAGTGACATCCCTGGGTTCTGGTTATCAGGTGCAGCCTTGGGTATAGTGAGGCTGCTGACTAAGCTATTGTTACTTGTCTAAAAGGCTTTTTTTTTTTTTTTTTTAAACTATGCTCATTGTTGAGTTCTTCTGTGGCTCTCTGGGCCATCCCTCACACTGCGACTGCAAAACTTGGCTCTTAAAGATCCTGCTTATTCCCTTTTGTTTTGGCTCAGGGTCTTGCTGTGTAGCCCAGGCTAGTCTTGAACTTTAGATAGATCTTCGGGCCTCAACTTCCTGAGAACTGGGGTTGATTATAGGTGTGTGTCACCAAAACTCAGTTTTATGTCTCCCAGAGGGTGGGACTCACTGGATCAGAGCAGGCTTGTTACTGCAAGGGAGAGCGTAGATTAAATTCATGGATGAAGATGAGTTCAATAAGACTAAGGATGCAGCTCAGTGGGCAGAGCAGTTGCTTAGCATCAAGAAGGCCCTAGATTCTGTCCTTAACACTGTAATCCCAGCACTCGAGAGGTGGAGGTGGGAGGATCAGAAGTTCGAGGCTACCCTGGGATACTTGAGACTCTTTTAAAAAGCCTCCACAAATGAGGGCAAGATCAACTTGGTGTGTGTGAGTGTGTGTGTGTGACCTGTGTGTGTGAGTGTGTGTGTGTGTGTGCTGTGTATACATTTGTGTGTGACCTGTGTATGTATGTGTGTGTCCTGTGTGTGTGTGTTCAGTTTGTGTGTGCATGAGTGTGTGTATGTGTGTGTGCATGTATGCATATGTTCAGTGTATGTGTGTGCACGTGTGTATGTATGTATGAGTGTACGTGTGTGTCCATATGCGTGCATGTGTAAGTGTGTGCTTGTGTATGTATGTATGTATGTGTGTGTATGTATATATGTGACTGTGTGTGTATGTATTTGTGAGCTTGAGTGTGAGCGGGCTGGTATAAACTCCTCCCTGGGGCCTTACTGGATGCAGGCTCAGACCATCAATAGGAAACCTGGAGTTGGGGCTGAAGAGCAGTTAAGGAAATCTGCATTAACGGGCTTTGACCTTTGAGAGTCAGAGTTCATAGCCAAATGCCCAGAGGTCATGGGGGGCCATCCCAGAGGAGCCCAGGGAAGACGCTGAGCCTTACCACGTCTGCCCCTCACTGCTCTCAGCAGCTCCACAGCCCTGAAGTTCAATGCCTGAGGTCTGGCTTGCTGTACTCTCTTGGTGTTTTTCATTTGTGTGATCAGTTTTGTTCATTCTTGAACAGCAGAAGTTTCTAGAACAAGGCCCTTGGCATGTGGAGCCTTGGGATATGTTCCTTTCACACCTGCACATTGGTGTGACGGAGTCACTGACAGGAGCTCAGTGAGGTCAGTGTCCCACTGAGCTGACGGTGCGGCGGGGGGGGGGGGGGGGGGGGGAGAGCCTCTTAGAGGGCAGAAAACAAAGGCCCAAGAAGGACATTTGGCCACAGTCGTTCATTCCCCTTCTGCCAACCCTCACCTGGTTTCAAGATGGAAAACAGAACTGGTAATTCAGGGCACTCACATATCATATTTCCCCATATACCACTGTGGCTCAGTGAGGGAGGTAGATAACACAAACTCACACATACCACCCACATGCATATGTACACCACACACATACACTCACATACATGCACAGCACACTCATACACATGCACACCAAACTAACACATGCTTACACCACACTCATGCACACGTGCACATGACACACACATGCACATCACACTCACACATGCTTAACACACACACACACACACACACACACACTTATTCCTGACACAGAGCTAGGGACAGAGGTGGAAACTTCCAGAAACTATGTGGGTCTCCAGAGACTGGGAGGGAGGCTCTTCCAGCCTTCTAGAGGTCCCAGAAGACAACCCTCCAGGCTGTGCTCTATGTTTTCATTAGGGGGAAGATCTCAATTAAAATAATTACAGTTTCCCCCCCAAAAAAATTTGCAGAAGCTAGAGGAAAGGGGAGTTAAGTGCCATGCAAATGCTTTCGGAAAGCCTGCGTGAACTCTCACCCCTCCCAAACCCCATTAGCATCTCACTAATTACCCACTGTCCCATTGTTTCAGAGAGGAAAAGCCCTTCCCTGGAAGATGGTGCCACACACTGCACAGCGGGCCACCCACAGGCCTTACAACCTTTTAATCAAATCACTGGGCGGTTAGATGGTTCCATGGAGCTGGGAGCTAAACAAGCAAGGAAGCAAACAAACAACATTCAGGGGTTTGGGCTGCAAAGGGCCTTTCTCTTGGGCTGCCCTCTCTCTCTGCTGTCTGCCCCAGCCCTCAGGAACCGTGGATCAGCCTGAAGAAGGTCTGACATTTTCTTTCTCCTTTGGTTTGGTGTGGGCATGGCTGCTGAATGAGATGGATGTCAGTTTCTAGGCTGGGTGGACGCCTGAAGCTCAGCAGCCTGGACGACAGCCAAGGTGAATGGCTACACCTTGTGTGCCTGTCTCCATCAGTCTGGGCTTCAGTCAGTCCTGCCTTCCCAGTCAGTCACCTGCAGATTTTGAGGTTTTTGTGACTTTGACATTCTATACCCCTGAGATCAGGGGTATAGATCATGAAGTCCAGTGCTCAAGGTATACATACGGGCAGAACTGTGAGGGGGGCTCTGGGATCACTGGCTATTCAGGCCCCAGGCTGAGCAGTGACTTGGAGAGTGACCCAGTAAGGTTCAAGTCACAGTTTTCTTTCTTCCTGGCCTGGGACCAGATGTCATGATGCCACCTATGCCTCTGTGACCTACGGCAGCAGAGATAAGACATGCCTTATGAAAGGTCGAAGGCACATTTAGTTCTAGGTTTGGGTGGTGGGAGGATTCCCAGACCAAGCCAAGCATCCACTACTTTTATGGGAGAAAGCCATTAGTAAGGGAAGCTGACCTTCCCCAGTCCTACTCCCTAGATCCCCTCTTCTCTTGCTTCCTCACATCCTCACTTGCCTTGCTGGCACCCCCTCTGCCTCCCATGGATGCGCACTGGCTCAGTGAGGGCTGGGGGATTCCTGTGATCACTGCTGGTCCTGAGTGGCCATGCTTACTTATAAGAAAACACACGGGCTGGAGAGATGGCTCAGAGGTTAAGAGCACTGGCTGTTCTTCCAAAGGTCCTGAGTTCAATTCCCAGCAACCACATGGTGGCTCACAACCATCTACATTGAGATCTGGTGCCCGGGCATATATGTAGAGCAAATACTGTATACATAATAAATAAATGTTTAAAAAAAAAAAAGAAAACACACAGTAAAATGTATTATTTAATTTATGTGCATGGGTGTTTTCATGAATGTATGTACATGCATCACATGTGTGCCTGGTGCCCACAGAGGCCAGAAGAAGGCTTTAGATGCCCTGGAACTAGAGTTACTAGGGTCGTGAGTTATTATGTGGGTGCTGGAAACAGAACCTGGGTCCACTGTAAGAGCACTGAGTGCTCAGGACCACTCAGTCGCCTCTTCGATGAGCCCTGTCAAGCAAGGCCATGAGTTATGCTCAGAGGGACAAAAGCATCTTCACTCTGGAGTCTGCCCTGCATTCTTATTGGCCTGGTAAAGGGAGGGGGTCCTTCACACAGCACACTTTCCTGAGCCAGACAGGGCCATATTCTGGGTTGGCTGCTAGAGGACCGAGGCCGGGGACTTGATGCCTAGAGCTCATTTCAAATCATCCTGAGGTTTATGCCTTTCATACCAACCATCAAGAATCTTGGATCCTCAGGACAACCCAGTGAGGAGGAGGAGGAGGAGGAGGAGGAGGAGGAGGAGGAGGAGATTTATAAAAGAGAACTAAGCATCTCAGAGAGGTTCAGAAACACAATTAAGGTCACACAGCTAAAAATCAGAGGCACTGGAGCTCCAACTCCTGCTGTCTGGCTCCAGAAACCCTCCTCAGTGCAAAACGGGCTCCCCTCCTCATAGTTGCCCAACCTGGCCTCAACCCTGTCCTCCTTGGCTTCTATCCTGCCTGAAGTTCAGAGCTTGGCAGAGAGCTTTCTCCCTGTTCTTGGTCCTGGCCTCTCCCTCACAGCCCTTCCCTGCCACCTCCACTTCTGCCCTTTGCTGGCAGTGTTCAGATTCTTCCCCTCCTGAGGGCCCAGTCTTCTGTCTGGTCTTCTGGCCTCCATCCTGTCCTCATACTGCCTGCCTCAGCTCTGTGGCAAACTGAGTTCCTTCCACCACACCAGGCCCAAAGCCAGCCTGTGGCGGGCGTGTTTAACCTCCAGCCTCCCAGCCTGCCCTGGCTGTTAACTGTACTCAACAACCTGTTGTTCTCAGAAATGACCGTGTTTTTCTCTGAGTCCACTTGTTACTCACATTGTCTCTGCCCAGAGCATCCAACTTCGTTTTTGGTTGGTTTGGCAAGTTCCCAGGTTCTGAGTTACCTTTCTCCATTTGTCCTTCCTTTTGATACTTACAGAAACTGACCAATTTACCAGCCCCTTCCTTCTGGACTCCACACCCTCTCAGAAGCCTTTGCAGGTACCTCTTCATTGTCAGTGGCCAGCCTGGCCCTCAGCAAAGCTGTTTAACAAAACTGCTTCCCCCACCCTTCTATCCTTTAGTCCCTTGGGAGGACCCTGCTGCTCTCTGTGAACTTGCAAACCTGTGGAGCCCATCTGTGGTTTGTGAAGGCTCACCCTTCTCCCTCTGCTACAGTCTCTGGCTCTGTGACCATCTCTCTTGTGGCCTGTGTGCCCCAACCCACCTCTCCATTTCTCCCTTCAAATGCTTGGCCACAGTGAGGCCGAACCTCAAAGGTAGGGCTTGTTCTCTAGAAGGGATGAGTTCCAACCAAGTTGGCTGGTGGGTGATTTTCTGCAAAGTAGAGTAATTGGAAGGATGTTGCCATGACAAGTGAGCCTTTCCTGGAAACCACTGGTGGGAAGCAGGAGATGGCCAGCTCTGGCTGCCCTGGGCACTTCAGGGCCTGGGGTCCAGCCAGGAAGGAATGATGGTGCTGCCCAGTTCACTCCCCTCTGCAACTTCCTTTGCTCAGGGTTCCCTCCTGCTGCTCTCTTCCTACCTCACCGAGCCTCAGAGAAATAATTTCCGTAGCTTCTGGGCAGGCTCTTGGGCATTCCTGCTGCTCCCAGAACCTGCCACGTCTTCCTCTCAATCAGCAGAAAATGGGCTTCTTGAGTTTGCAAAGCATGTGTTGACAGGCTAGGAGTAGCTTTTGTGGGCCCACTGGCCGTGGGACTCTCCATAAATGACCTGGATGGCAGTGCTATTGTGAGCCCATTTTACAGAGGGACTCTGGTAAGGTGGCTGGAGCAGAGCCCATGGTGCTGCCAGGGTTCCAGGATGGCCACCTAGACCCCCAGAGCAGAGCATTGTCCTTGCCCTATGGAAGGAGGGAGGGGATATAAGTTTGACCCCATCTTTACCCCTTTGACACAGTGGGGAGTTCTGGGGACATCACCTTCCTGGCCAGTGGAGAGGAGAGGGAATGCTCTTAGGAATTATGGAAAGTTCCGGGCTACAGTTACTCTTTCCTAGGAAGAGTCCATTGACACCTTTCTCCTTCTCCTGTCTCAGCTCCCAACAATCCTAGCAGCTGGAATGGAACCAAGTTCTGTCTCTGAATGTCTGGGAAAAGCTTCCAGGCCTATTGAACAAGGCCCTGCAGTATCTGCTCAGAAAGAGTGTGCACATGTGAGTGTGTAAATGTGGATGACTGGGCATATCAGTGCATGGGTGTGTACGAGAGCCTTGCCTGTTTTATGTGTGACTGTACAAATACATGAGAATGAACATATATGAAAATGTATTTGTGGGTGTGAATGTACATGTGCAGAAAAAAGTTGTGTGTGTGTGAGATTAAATGGGTAAGAATTCAGGGGTGTTTTGTGGCTCTGAACATAGTGGGGTGTAGCAATGTGAATGCAGGTGCAAAGCAAGGCAGCCAGCCAGGTTGTCTCCAGAAGCCAGTCCCTCCATGCCTGAGGGACTCCTGAGGACTTCTGTGGTCCCCTCATTAGGACTGAAGCAAGAGGAAGACAAGGGAGGCCAGAGGCTCCAGGGGACTCACCTGGTTCTCCATGATCCACTGTATTTTGAGGCACATGGGGACTAGGACCCATGCCCACCAACACCTACACCAGAGTGATGCAGTGATCTGTTATGTATTCTAAATGTTAATTAGTTGTTCCCAGTGGCCTGCTTGCTCTCCGTTACTTTGCTTGCTAACCATTGTCTCTGATTGGCTTTAATAAAATGCTGAGGCCTGTGATTAGAGAGAGAGAGGTAGGCAGGGAAAAGATTGGCAGGCTCTGGAGGAGCAGAGAGGATCAAGGGAAGAAGAAGCCAAGGGAGAAAGGAGGAAGCATGATATAGGTTATAAATGTAAGAACATCATACCACATGGCCTGGAACATCTTCATAGCACAGAGAATAACATTCCAAGGGGATATATGTATATATTGGGGTCTTACTTGGGGAATAGCATTAAAAGCTAGCATAAGATGGGCTAATTTTGCACAATCCAGGCTGAGCCTTGATAAAATCCATCAGGTGTCTGTGTGTGTTTATTTATAATGGTGGGTTAAGGATTTAACACTGCTCACCAATTAACTATAATATAAATACTAGTAATAATTTAAATAATTATTTCTACACCAGAGCCTCTTCCAGAGTTCTGACTTCTTTTTTTTTTTTTTTAAAGATTTATTTATTGTGTATACAGTGTTCTGTCTGCAGGTATATCTGCAGGCCAGAAGAGGGCACCAGATTTCATTATGGATGGTTGTGAGCCACCATGTGGTTGCTGGGAATTGAACTCATGACCTCTGGAAGAGCAGCCAGTGCTCTTAACCGCTGAGCCATCTCTCCAGCCCGAGTTCTGACTTCTTTAGCTACCCACACTGCTCTACCCACATTTGTGATTCATGTAGGTGCATAGCAAAATGTCCCTTTTAAATGATTTGTTATGATTGCTGGGACCATTAGCTGGCAGGAATGAAACCTAAGTCCCTGTCTCAAGGACAAGCTCACATTCTGAGCTTCTGTTCCCCATACTCTGTCACCTACCAGATGCCCTAGAGGCCTGAAGTACACAGGATCTTCCGTAGACCGTTAGGTTAGCAGACACCTGAGCTGAGACCACCATCTCCCCCTCCACTCCACCTGTGAAACCTCAGTGGTGATTTTGGCCATCCAAGGCCACAGCCAATGCTGCAGAGTCTTGGGAACATCTTCTTGGGGGTTGGCTTAGGAGAAGAGTATGATGATAGAGAAATGAGCCAATGACATGGTTTACACCTGGAAGAAGTCATGACCATGGTGCGTGTGTCCCCACATGGCTAGATTAGCCACTTGCAGGACACTGTGGTGGGCTACCTTCAATCACCTGGGGACTGGGACCCACCATCATCAACACCAGGGGAAGCCCTACCTCCTAGTCCTCTGAGGTAGAAAGACCATGGTGAGCTTCATCATGGAAGTATGAACAATGATGTCCTATCCCAAAGGAAGTGCTGACTTGCCTGCATCATACACACCAACACTGTGGAGGAGGAGCCTGCCTCCTGGAATCACCTGCCCACGAGGCACACCTTGTGTGAGCCAGAAAGACACCTCTTATTTTTTCACCCTTTTATATTCAGCATTTCTGCAATGTTCTTTTCTTTTTTTTTTTTTTTTTTTTTGGTTTTTCGAAACAGGGTTTCTCTGTTTAACAGCTCTGGCTGTCCTGGACTCGCTTTGTAGACCAGGCTGGCCTCGAACTCGCAAAGATCCGCCTGCCTCTGCCTCCCAAGTGCTGGGATTAAAGGCATGCGCCACCACCGCCCGGCTTCTGCAATGTTCTAAGGAGCATACAGTCTGATTTGTAAAAATTAAATCTAGACATCGTTACTTTTTAATTGGAGTATGCAGTTCATTTACATTTAATGTAGTAACTGCTTTTGTTTGTTTGTTTTTTGAGACAGGGTTTCTCTGTGTAGCCCTGACTGTCCTGGACTCACTTTGTAGACCAGGCTGGCCTTGAACTCACAGAGATCAACCTGCCTCTGCCTCCTGAGTGCTGGGAGTAAAGGCATGCGCCACCATGCCTGGCTAACTGATTCATTTTTATTCGGATTTACTGTCTTGCAGGCAGTTTAACATTTATTCCATCTATTCATGGTTCTTTTTCTTCCCTTTCTTGGCTTCTCATTGATGAGTCAAGTAGAGACTCTGCTGTCAGCTATTCACCCTTGCCTTGTGAGTTACACCTCTTCATTTGACTCACTGGATGCTTGGTTCACTTTCTTTTGGGCCCTAGTTACCAATTTCTTTAATTGTCTTGTCTTTTTTGTATGTATCTGTGGTGTGTATGTATGGGAAGGTATGTGTGTTAGTGCACACCCTTGCATATGTGTATGTTTGTGTGTATGTGCATACTTGCATGTGTGTATGGGGGCCCAAAGTTGACCTCAAGTGTCTTCCTGCATCAAGCTCCACTATGTTTACTGAGGCAGGATCTCACGGACCCTCGAACTTACCAATTCCGTCTAGTCTCACTAGCCACATTGCTCTTGTCTCTGCCCCCTGAGTACTGGGATTACAAGTGGCCTCTAAAGGTATCTGACTTTTGCATGGGTTCTGAGGATCTGAAAACTGGTCCTCATGTTTGGGCAGCAAGTGGTTTTGCTTTTGTCATCTGTACACCCCATTGGGCCACTTCCCCAGTCCCAATTGTTGCGTCCCATTTCTTTTGCTGGTGTAAATAATACTGGATTAAGCAGTCATTTTAAAAGCTTTCTATTGAGCCGGGCAGTGGTGGCGCACGCCTTTAATCCCAGCACTTGGGAGGCAGAGGCAGGCGGATCTTTGTGAGTTCGAGGCCAGCCTGGTCTACAAAGCGAGTCCAGGACAGCCAGAGATATTCAGAGAAACCCTGTCTCGAAAAACCAAAAAAAAAAAAAGCTTTCTATTTTGTGCATGTGTATGTGGTGTGTGTGTGTGTCTGTGGTATATGCACACATGTGTGCATGCGCTGAGGCTAAAGGAGATCCTCGAGTATCCTGCTCTGCAGTGAGAACTTTTTTTAAAAAATATTTTATTAATTATGTATACAGTATTCTGTCTGCATGTATGCCTTCAGGCCAGAAGAGGACGCAATAACTCATTATAGATGGTTATGAGCCACCATGTGGTTGCTGGGAATTGAACTCAGGACCTCTGGAAGAGCAGCCAGTGCTCCTAATCTCTGAGCCATCTCTCCAGCCCCTGTGGTGAGAACTTTGGTTTCTTAAAAAACCCAGTTATGAAGCCAGGCGTGGTGGCGCTAGCCTTTAATCCCAGCACTGGGGAGACAGAACTCACACAACCTCTGTGAGTTCAAGGCTAGCCTGGTCTACTTTTGCCAGCTGCAGATAGTTTAATTCTGGAACTCTTGAGAGGGTATAAATGGGAGAGCCCTGAGGGCCTGTGGTGGCTGCTGCTCCCCTTTTGCTTCTCCACACCTACCCCTCCTGGTATCTGCTGCTGCTGGTTCATCCTGCTGCTGTGTTTGCTGGATATCCTGAGGACAAAGATTGGACTTCCCCCAAGGAACTACGTCCCTATTCAGAAGGAAGTAGCCGATAGAAGTCTATGACCCCCCTTCCCCTCCCCCCCCCCCCCCCCCCCCCCCCCGTTCCCCTCTAACCTTTTCTCTCCTACCTGGTGTTGAGGGATTGGAAGGAATTAGCAGGGACAAGGGTTGGAAGGGGGGTAGAGGTATAAGAACCCAACACAATAGATAAGACAAATATGCCTACACTGCTCTATTCTCAGTAATCCTGGGGCTAGGTTGGCAGCCAGCAAGCTCTCGCTGTTCTATCTCCATCCCCCACAGTGCTGGGGTTATGAGCAGGTGTGGCCATGCCTGCCCTTTATGGGGTTGCCTAGATTTTCACTCAGGTCCCCAAGTTTTCATAGCAAGTGCTCTCACGGAGACATCTCTGTGGCCCTGAGCTAAGTTGTCTTAAGCTTTGTGAATGTGAAAATAAATGGGGAGAAAGTGCTATGTGGACACAGCTGAGCGCTAAAACATTTTACGCGTGTTGGTAAGCTCCCCTCAAAACCCTATGGCACCGTGTAGCACTGTCACAACCCATCAACGGCATGGGACCTTGCCGATTGTGGTCAGCGGTTCCTGAGTGTTTCTCAGGAAACTCAGTTCCCCATTTGAGGCTGAGAGCCAACTGGAGTGTTTCAGGCTCCAGGATGTTCCCCCAGGGCAGGAGGATGGCAACTGTATGACCTATAGCCCCCAGATTGGAGGCTGGGGGGCTGGAGGCTGAGGTCACAGTTTGCGTAGAACACTTTGCTCAGTTTGGATGAGGCATTGGGTTCACAGCAGCGCTACAAACAACAGCAAAATAACCGTGTTCCTTTGGATCCTGGGCCTGGCTCTGCCCAGGCTGCCTATCTCCAGAGAGATGCTCTGGGTATGGGCTGCTCTGGGAACATAACCTGCTTGTGGTCCCCAGGAGTGGTGCTCTCTCCAGGTGTCCCTTGAGTGTACAGAGCCCTGTGACTGCAAGGCACCGGGACTACCACTCAGACTTACATAACAGCACAGGCCTTGGGTCTCCCAGGCTGCACCAACAGACTCTGATCACACCCAGCAGGAGTGTCCTCTGATGGGTGAAAAGAAGTGTTCCTCACAGACGGCCTGGGACCCCTTAAACTCTATGCCTAGATGAGGCATCAAGGGGGGCCTGGGCCTGTTTCACTATAAGACCTTTACTGTCACTCCTAGGGAGTGTCTTGTGACTTGTGCATGCAGCTAGCCAAGAAAGTGTTGGGATTTCTTTGCCTCCACCACCTGTTCGTGGTGGTCGAAGTTGACTGTTTCTTGGTCATCATGTTTGTGACTTTCTGGAAGGCTGGAACTCACAGCCCGATTATGCGATCAATCATAGATGATTATTCCACAGTAGTACTGTGGGTATGATGAAGATTCTGATCAGGATCTCTGCTGGGAGAGAGGCTTGAGATCCATGCACCTACCATTCAGTAGGAAGGTGCCTGGTTGTGAGAGATGTGTGTGCAGGCACACCAGCATATGTGTGCAATTAAACTCATATGTAGGGAGTGTGTACATACCTGTGTTTGTGCACACTTTGTTCAACTGCTGTTCTGTTTCAGGCCTAAAAAGACAAATTCAAATCAAGTAGTTTCTGCCCTCCAGTGACACTGGCAGAGAATGCGGAAACTGTCACTATGCAGTCCCTCAAATGCAATGGTTTGTAGTTTCAGTCAGCATTTCTGTTCTTTGTGAGTCAGCTGGGCTACTGCCTTCTGGGGCTGTTTTCCTGGTCTGGAGGTGTAGCTGCTGGCCATCCTGGGGCTAGGAGGTGAGCTGGCCTCATCCAAATGTAGGCAGGGGACAAGTTGGGTGGTCTGGGTGTCTCAGCTGAGAGGACCCTCTCTGTGTGACTTCTTATCCTGCTGGAGGCGAGCTGAGCCCCACATGGTTAGCCCAATGCTGCAAAATGCATGATAATTCGGAGAGCCTCCGACAATGTCTCAGTTGCTTTTCTGTTGGCTAAACTGAATGAGGCAGGCCTGGCACCAGTCTGGAAGGGGCTCCGGGAGGACAGAGGCACAGGCAGGTGTGGACTAACCAGAGAACCATCATGGCTACAATTTGCCCCCAGAGACTTGGGGAGAGTGAGCTGGTTTTGGCAGGTATTAGGATAAAAACAGAATTTTAGAAGTTATTTTTAAAATACTCTTGTGTGTGCATGTGTCTGTCTGTGTACCCATGTGTGTGTCTGTGTGTCTATGTGGGGATATGTGCACGTGGGTGCAGGGCCTGTGGAGGCCAGAATAGGGGATTGGGTCTCCTGGAGCTGAGTTACAGGTAGCTGTGGGCTGTCTGGTGTGGGTGATGGGAACTGAACTCAGATCCTCTGTAAGAACAGTAAGCTCTTTTAACTGCTGAGCCATCTCTCCAGTGCTGATAAAGGCAGAATTTTAATAATAATAATAATAATAATAATAATAATAACAACAACAACAAGAAGAACAATAATAGTGATTTAAAAGTTGTGTTTAGCTCTGGAGTCAGAGGAGGAGTGGCCTCTTTGAGACCCTGGTTCACACTGGAATACAGTCCTTGCTGCTGACTCCCAGGTTGATTATAAGCCTCCCTACTCTTCAGAATCCCACACACTGTAGGCATAGGGTGCAGATAGTCAGCTGCCTGGCCTACACTGAGGAAGTGGCTGTGCTGGTCTGTGGGGTACAGAACACACTCTCCACCTGAACCACCTGGATATATGGTTCCAGTAACTTTGGGATGCGGTGGGGATGCTCAGGGCAAGCCCTGGGTAACAGCATCCCACTTGTCCAGAAGGACCCCCTTCTGGCTCTTTCCAGCTCTTTCTGGAAGCTGAACACAGAGAACAGGACGGGAGGCTCAGGTCACACACTCATGCATGTTACCGCTGCCCTGGGACTCCCGGTCCATTTCCTGCAGAGGATGCCCATGAGAGCAGCAGTGTTCACAGAGCAGAAGCTTCCGGGGTGGCAGAGGGGGTGGGGTAAAGAGAATCTATCTGACTGTTCTCTCCATACAAAGTAGCTTTCAGGATGTCTTCACTTCTGATGATCTGGGTGCTTCCCCCACCCTCTCCACCCTGCAGGGCTACAGAACCTACTCAGATGGCAGAGCAAAAGGTAATTACAGGCATTTCTGAATAATAATAATTTTAAAAACCCATCAAAACCAGACACATATTCCATTAAAAATTCCTAGGTTGTCCTCAGTAGAGGGGCTGAGTGAGAGGGTATTAAGGACGGGCAAGCAGATATGGCTGACAAAGTCAAGGCCCTTGAAGGGCAGTGAACCATGAGGGAAGAAGCAACTGGGAGAGGCGCCTGCTGCCAGGGCCGGAGAAGGGGCAAGGGTGTGAACCAGACCTCCTGGCTCACTGTCTGGTGCAGTAGGATGGAGTCTGGGAGTTGGATGCAGCGATCAGCATGTGACATTTCACACTGTCTCTGTCACTTAGGGAGTCCTGTGCTGTGTGACTGGGCAGGGGCTAGGAATGTAGAGTGGGGGTCCTAGGTCAGGTTGCTCTAGGGGTGCTATCAGGACTCACTCAGCAGAGTTGGAGCTCCCAGAGCTCAGTAGGGGCCACAGGGTGACAGTAGATGTCATGTGGGCGGGGGCGGGGGCCCAGTTCTTCCCTACATGGAGTACCCAGGCTCTTGATTCTATAGCCACTGACTTGCCCCTGAGAGGATGAGAGTGTGGGGGTGGACAGCTACTGCTTTAGTGTCTCTACTGCTCCTCGGAAGCCCCTGGCCATGGGGCACAACAAGCTCCCTGAAGGTATCATGCTCAGCAGCACGCAACCTATAGACACCCCCTATCCCGAGCCCAGCTATGGGTGGGGACCTATCCATGTTCCCACACTGTTGCTCCTGGGTAAGTCTCTATCCACCAATCAGGATTTCACAACCTACAGTACTCAAGTTCTTCAGTGAGGTAGCTAGCTGTGCCTGCTGAGACTGTGGCCATGGGCAGTGAGGCTGCTGGTCTCCTCAGCCATCTCTGTTGACGTTTATGTTTCTGTTATGTTGTTGCTGGCCCACCAGAGGACCCAGCATTCTCTGCAGCCATGCCCAGCAGACTTCAGAGAGTGTGGTGACATCATTGTCTTGCTACATTCTGCCATTGCTCAGGTCAGGAGTCAAGTGACTTTTGTGGTCATCTTCTCCTTGGCCCCCTGGACCATGTCTCCTTATCCAGCATGACACCAAGTGCTTCACTTAAACACAGAATACCTGGTGGATGATGCTGAGTCCATTGGGCCCCACTTAGAACCCGACCTCTCTCCAACCACCCCCTGCCCCATATACTGATAGAAGCTGGACAATAACTCACGAGAAGGCAACGGTTGTCCGATTTTTGGTTCTAGCTGAAATGGAACAGATTTCCCATGGAATCTCTGAAGGCTCATCCACGTCTTATACTTGGGCACACACCTGTCTCCAGTCTCCTCCTTCTTCACATGCATTAGCCCTCCAGCAGGTGGAAGGTAAGAGCAAACCAGAAAGGTTCTGGAATGAAGTAAATATCTTAGTCACTTTTATTGCTACGAAGAGATACCAAGACCGAAGCAACTTATAGAAGAAAGTTTATTGGGAGCTCACAGTTTCAGAGGCTGAGTCCATAACCACCATGGTGGGGAGTGTGGTGGCAGGCAGGCAGGCTTGGTGCTGAAGCAGCAGCTGAGAGCTTACATGCTGAAACAGCAAGGTGAGAGAGAGAGAGAGAGAGAGAGAGAGAGAGAGAGAGAGAGAGAACTAGCAATGGCTTGGGCTTTGAAACCTGAAAGCCCATCTCTGGTGCCACACCCTCTCCAACAAGGCTGCACCTCCTAATCCTTCCCAAACAGTTCCATCAACTGGGCTGTTTCTAGGCTGGGTTATTGGTTGATGATGGAGTGCACATTTGCCCTTCTTTTGTCCTCACATCATGCTCTTAGGGTGGCTGCTGATGCTGTTTGGACACTAGGGAAGCTGAGGCCTATTTCTTCATCAGGAGATGCTGCCTTGTGGCCCATGGTGTCCGCTTGTAGAGCCTAGATCTATCCAGCAGTCTAGCATCTGCTGGTGCCAGGATGAAGTTAGCCGGGGCTACCAGTGGAATCTGGCCTTGAGGCTCCAGTGAGCAGGCAGAGGTGAGTTATGAAAGGCACTTAGCAGAGCTGAGATCTACCTTCCCTGAGATGCCCAGAGGGTGAAGCTGATGAAGCCTGGGAAGTGATGTGAAAGGTGTCTTAGCAACCGCGCATCCTGCAGCTTCGAGCTCAGGATCTGGATGCCATTCCTTCTTCTGTAGCTGGGTGCAAGCTCGCTCTCTGTTCTCTTCTCCTGTGTCCCCTGACCTGACTCCAAGTTGCAGGAACCCACTGCTGTGCTCTTGCCTTTGCGAGTGTCAGAAGCTGTGTGTGTCACATGCTTGTATTTTTAGCAACACTTGGGAATCTGCTGCGGGACAGAGAATTAGAGGGACAGGTGCACAATCACCAGAACAGAGGCAAATTATTTGGATCTGATCCCAGGGGTGAGCTGACTAGACAGGAAGAAGAAAGAGAAAGGCTGATGGGTGGCTGGCTGTGTCCCAGGGAGGAAGTGCCTTAGGGGATCCTATGGACAATAGAGGGCATGCTGTGTGCTGTCCTGACGTGATCAGCAAGTCTGTTTCACCTGGTCAGGTCAGAGTGTAGGCTCTTCCCTGGGGATCCTCAGTACCCCAGCCAAGTCCCATGCTACCTGAGTCCTGCCCAGTGCAATCATGTTTCTTCACTATGATAACCACCCAACCACAACCATCACTATTGCCATCACCACCACCACCAGCACCATCACCATCATCACCACCACCACCACCACCATCACCATCACCACCACCACCATCACCACCACCATCAACATCATCACCACCACCACCATCATCACCATCATCATCACCACCACCACCATCATCACCATCATCACCACCACCACCACCACCATCACCATCATCACCACCACCACCACCATCATTACCATCATCACCATCACCACTGTCACCACCATCCCCACCACCACCACCACCATCACCACCATCACCACCACCATCACCATCATCACCACCACCACCACCACCAT
>CAJQZJ010004796.1:6602581-6614725 GCA_907164525.1 Lophiomys imhausi | reverse complement strand
CATCACCACCACCATCACCATCATCACCACCACCACCACCACCATCACCATCACCACCACCACCATCACCACCATCACCACCAGCACCACCACCATCACCACCATCACCACCACCATCACCATCACCACCACCACCATCCCCACCACCACCACCACCATCACCACCACCATCATTACCATCATCACCACCACCACTGCCACCACCATCCCCACCACCACCACCACCATTACCACCATTCCACCATGATCTTTAGCTATCATTGTTATCAGCATCATCACAGACTTCAGCATCTTCATCAACATCACCATAATCAACATCATTTCTATCTTCATCGTGGTCATCATTCCCATCATCCCCATCCTCATCCACAGGGAGCTGGATGAGGCCCTGACATCTTGCTGGATCCCCAAAGAATCTGGTCCTCACCTACAAAGATGAGTCTCCTTGAGGAGACGGTTCCCAGTGACTCTCAGATCCCTACTCGTAGCCTTTTTCTTTTTTTAAAAAAGAACAACTCAAGAAAATAAAATTCCAGTTATTGTTGGACATTGTTTCACACATACATCAAACAGGCCCCAAACCAAAAAACAAAACAAAACAAAACCAAAAAAACTCTAGCAGCTTTATAGACGAAGTAAAAAGAGAAATTTTTATCATTGGCGGTTTTAAAACATCTCACACAAACTAACCACTTACAGTACAGCTAGATACACAAAAAAGTTACTGGAATGCTCAGAATAAGAATTTTTGAGATTATAATGAATGTAGTCATGCTACAAGAAAAGTAAAAAATAGGACAAAGAATGCTTTCAAGGCTGATAGAGTCACTGTCATCATGATGTCAGCCAGTCATGGTGCCTTTAATCCCAGCACTCAGGAGGCAGAGGCAGGCAGATCTCTGTGAGTTCAAGGCCAGCCTGGTCTACAGAGCGAGTTCCAGGACAGCCAAGGCTACACAGAGAAACCCTGTCCTGAAAACCAAAAAAAAAAAAAGAATGGCTCACTTCTACAAAATGTAAATTTTTTTAAAAAAGGAATTTTCCTTTTGTAAAGTACTTTACAGAATAAAAACAGGGTCTTGGAAGTTTGGGTTCTTCCTCCTCCCCTGGGTGGCAGCACGTGTCACCTGGGTGGTGATGCCAGCTGTGGGCAGATGATTGGCATCTCTGTTTGAAGATGACCATTTTTAGATTCAGAGATGGAAAGTGGAGGGTGAGCAGGTCACAGTGGCCTTGACTTTAGCTTTCCTTTATGGCTGTCTAGTCATTGTCACCTGTCTCTGACTTCTTCGTGTCGACATTCTCGTCCTCAACAGCTTCAATAGCTGCCTCAGTTTCCATCCTGTCCTCACCATCTGCTTCCTTGTCATTGTCACCCTCCTGCTCCCCACTTTCCTCCTCAGCATCCCCATCAGCAGCTATGCCTCAATTTGTCTCTTCCACAACTTCCTTCTTCTCCTTCAGGCCTTTGTGGTGATCTCAGAGCTGGTATCCAGGCCCCACATCCTTAATCATGACCTCAGGGGAGCTGTGGGGAGCAGTGACCCCAGGAACAGGGCCAGAAAAGGTGGGCATATTCCTAGAGTTGGAGACTTTCCAACTCTCCCTACTTATTTTAAGGTAGAATTTTTATTGCATATTGTTTGTGTGTGTATGCACGTGTGGACACATGTGTCTGTATATGCTCATGCATGTGTGCACTCGTACATATGAAGCCAGAGAATGACCTTGGGTGCATTTTCAGGAACACCATCCACCTTCTTAGCAAGGTCTCTCCTTGGTCTGGCACTCACTAATTTGGCTGGCCAGGCTGGTTGGTGAGCCCCAGGGATCCTCCTATCTTTTGTCTCTCCAGTGTTGGGATCCCAAGCACTGCCACGCCCAATATTTTTATGTAGATCAAATGGGGGATCAAACTCAGGGCCTTACATTTACAATGCAAGCATGTCACTGACTGTCCTTTCTCCCCAGTCTTAGAATAGATTATTTTTGAACAAACTCAGAGGTTTCCCCTGGGTCTTTACTTGACTGGTGAAAATTAGGTCAAAATATTTGGAGACTCTGAGGAATAGAAGGTAGGAGTTGGGAGTTCATGGAGTCCGGGCAGTCCCAGGTTCTCTGGTGTGGGAGGAGAGCCTGGTTGGGGCAAGGACACCGGAGCCCTGGTCCTTTATTTTCACTAACTGTGTGACTTCCCTGGTCCATGTAGGTGAGCATGCATGGAGGAGAGGGGCTAATGAGTCAAGGCCCAGCAGCAGCATCACGCAGCTCATTCCTGTATCAGCCTTCTGCTGCCGTAAGGATGGGGCAACCCAGCTCCAGTGTCTGCCAAAAGTCTGAAACCTTGCAGCAGGTGTGCCTTTTCGGGGCTCCAGGAGAGGCCCCTTCTTCTCGCTTCTCCCTGCTGTGGTGGCTGCATCCCTCCAGCCTCTTTCTTCCTCTGTGGTCACATCCGTCTGCCCACCACCTTCTGCCTGTGTCTCACAAGGACCCCTGTGATGGGTCCACCATCTGCTTTCATACACTCTGCAGAGAGAGCCATTGCACCTGCAGACTGCTTCCAAATCAACCATATCCACAGGCTCTGGGGCTAAGATGTAGACACACAAGGGTATTTGGGGACAACATTCATTCTATGTCTCCACTAGTCCTGGGAAAAGTTGGAACTTCTGGTCTTGGTATCTGGGGTCGTCCTTAGTCCGAGTCTTTGTTAGTTTAGACGGTGTTTTCCTATAGCTAGCCTGGTCTTGAACCTGATATGTAACTTCTCACCCTCCTACCTACACCTGTCTAGTGTTGTGATTACAGTCCAGTGCTGCCACACCTGGTTTATGAGGAGCTGGGAGACCTTGCCTGTGCTAGACAAGCATCCCACCAATCCTAGCTACCTCCCCAGGCCCTTAAGCATGGTTGAAAAAACAAATTTTTTTAGATTTATTATTAATTTTATTTATGAGGTGTTAGTGTTTTGCCTACATGTAGTCTGTGCACCTTGTATGTGCAGGGTGCCTTCGGAAGCCAGAGAAGGTGTCAGGTCACCTGGAGGTGGAGTTATAGGTGGTTGTGAGCTGCCATATGGGTGCTGGGAACTGAACCTGGGTCTTCTGCAAGATCAAGTGCTCTTAATGGGTGAGTCATTTCTCCAGCCCCTCAGTCTGACCTTGATTCCCATTTCACTCCACTGTAGAGTACGAATCTGATAAAAACCGTCATCTGTGCTACCCCATCTTGGCTATCATTTTTGTTGAGTAGTCTTCTAGAAGGGAATGTCTAAGAAGATACAGACAAGCCTTTGTGAGTCTGTTCTTCCTCTGGCCCATGGGACAGCTGATCCGATGCCCCTAGGCCCCAGTTTCCTTTTGTAATCATTTGACAATGCATTCAGTGAGCTAAGCTTTGTGTGTATGAAGGCAGATGGACACATTCCCTCCCTCCCTCTTTTCCTCCCTCCCTTCTTCCCTCCCTTCCTGCCTCCCTCTCTGCCTCCTTCCCTCTCTGCTTCCTCCCTGCCCACCTTCCCTGCCTCCCTCCCTCCCTGCCCCTTTTGCAGGGCTATAGTGAAGGGAATGAAAGTGAAAACACTGGCAAATTGAAACACTCAGTAGAAGTGAGGTGCATGGTAATTCTTCTCCCTTAGGTTCTGGCCACCTGGATGATAAAATGTCCTCCCCACCCCCACAGGTCTCCTCAGATGAACTTGACATTCCTAATGCTAATACGTCAGCTTCCTTCGCTTCTGGAACAACAACAACAACAACAAAAAATAGCAAGAGGTTTTGTGTTTCCTGAAAGCTCCTGCTGCTATCAGCTCCCAGCTGTTCCTCCCCCTCCCTGGACTGCTTTGGTGCTCTTGGAGTGCCTAAAGGACAGCCTTGAACCCCAGCTCGTGCTCAAGGGATTTGTCCCCTTCAAAGACGTGATGACTGGGCTGAGAGAAGGTTTCAAATCCAAGCCAGACCCTCCAGGCTCCCTTTATCTGGGGCAGGCCGCCTCTAAGGCAACTCCTAAGCCACAAGCTAAAATTCCACATACTCCATTAGTGAATGGTACCAGCATCTCAGCAGCCACGGCCTGCATCCTTGGAGAACAAGAGGTAAGACCTGATGGCGATCATGAAAGCCCAGTCCAATCTAATCTGTCCTACGGTCAAGATGGGAGGCCCTGAGTAGACACTGGGAACTGGGTGGGGTAGACAGTGACCCATACTGTTCTGGTTCTCCTGTCTTGGCATCTGTCCAGAGCCTTGCCTTGGCCCATCTTTCACAAAGCCTCTGGCTTCCACCCAGTGGCCAAGTTTACCCCAGCCCTTCTTCCATCTCCTGTTTATCCCCTCAGGATCTCACAGCAGACTAAGAGCAACTGGTCTGAGGGGTTTCCTCTCATTTTTATCCTAAGCTCAAGGATTGCTTTATTAGAGTTTAAGAGAAAACAAAAATCCCAGCAGTCACCAGGAAGAGTTAGAGAAAAAGTTATGCCTTTTAAGTTACACACACACACAAGAAATAGCTTGTTAAGGAAGGGAAAAGCAGGTGCTGGAGAGGAGGCTCAGTGGTTAAGAGCACTGGCTGCTCTTGCAGAGGACCTGGGTTCAGTTCCCAGAACCTACATAGTGGCTCATAGCCTTCCATTACTCCAGTTGCAGGGGATCTAATGTCTTCTTTCTGCTTCTTTGGGCACTAGGCACTCACATGGTGCATGCACATACATGCAGGCAAAATACTAATGCAGATTTTTTAAAAGCAGGGGGTGAGGGAGCACCCCTAAGAAGGGAAGGGGACTAGTGAATTGAAGAAAGAGCCCCAAAAGCTAAATTTTTTATTTTTTAAATTTCAATTTCCTCTTTGGCCAAGTCCCAACTACAGCTCCCTGAACCTGTCTGACCTTGTTTCTCCTCACCCGTCCCTCCCCTCCAGCCGCCTGCTGCCTTTTCCAGCCTTCTCTGATGGAAACCAGAGAGACCTCAGCTGTCACAGCGGGGCTTCCAGACAAGCGGTGGTCTGGCTCTCCTGACTGGCTGTGAGGCTGCCTCCTCCCTCCTTCCCTCCCTATTTCATCTTCTGCTGTCCACTCGCTGGGATCCACCTAGCCTGTTGTTCTTGGAGCGGGCCTTCCTCTGGCGAGAACCCTGGCTGCTCAGGCCTCACCTGTCCCATCTTTGGTGTCACCCAGCCCTGGATGGCTAGGTCTATGGTTACCTATTTTGCAGACAGCCCCTATGCATTGCCTTGGGACAGGAGACAGAAAGTCTCTTTTCACCCACTGTGGTGAATTGGCTGTCTGTGAAGCTGTGCTTGGCAGGTTGCTTGGAAGACCCTGTCTCAGAATCAAAGCATTAAGAGAGCTGAGGACTTATCTCCCAGCCGAGCTAGCTTGCCTAGCATGTGTGAGCCTCCCTGAGTTTGTTGCTCAGTACTGGAAGAAAGGTGGGGGAGTGGGCTGGGCTGCATAGCTTTTAAAAATACGTGTATTTCGTTTTCAATTATGTGTGTGTATATGTGTGTATATATGTACATGTGTGTGTTTATGTGTTTACGTATATGTGTATATATGTATGTGTGTGTGTGCACTTGTGTGCAGGTGCTTGTGGAGTCCAGAAGGTGGTGGTAGAGTCCCTGGAGCTGGAGTTACAGTCAGTTGTGAGCCACCCTAAAGGCGTATTTTTTTTTTTTTTTTTTTTGGTTTTTCGAGACAGGGTTTCTCTGTTTATCCTTGGCTGTCCTGGACTCGCTTTGTAGACCAGGCTGGCCTCGAACTCACAAAGATCCGCCTGCCTCTGCCTCCCAAGTGCTGGGATTAAAGGCGTGCGCCACCACCGCCCGGCTAAAGGCGTATTTTTAAACTAGTTATTAATAACTCTAAATACCAGCCGGGCGTTGGTGGCGCATGCCTTTAATCCCAGCACTTGGGAGGCAGAGGTAGGCGGATCTCTGTGAGTTCAAGGCCAGCCTGGTCTACAAAGTGAGTCTAGGACAGCCAGAGCTGTTATACAGAGAAACCCTGTCTCGAAAAACCAAAAAAAAAAAAAAAAAACTCTAAATACCTTCCAACCCACTGACCTGAGGCACGAAGGAAAGGACACAGACCTCCTAAATTGCAGGTCCTTGGGGTAATTCATCAGGAGTCCAGCCAAATCAGCACACACAGGAACAAATGCAGTCAGCAACAGGAACACAGCCAACAGCAGAAACAGGAACACAGCTATCCAGGAACACCAGCAAGGACAGCCGAAAGCAGCGGTGGTTTTCACAACTCTGGTATTAGAGGCAGTGCTGACAACAGTTGCTGCACCCACATTTGGGGCTGCGACTTCTTCAGCCCGACCTGGGCCCCGATCTTCAGCAGCAAAGGCAGCAGTAAGTCTCAGAAGAAGCAAGTCTCAAAGCATTGTCTGGAGTCTTTCGGAGTGGAGCAGGGATGAGAAGCAATGCCAAGCAAAAAAGCCTCTCCATGTTTCCGAGGCCTCTTCTTTATACTTGCACAAGGACACCTTCCAATTGGCCAACTTCACACCCTCCGCACAAGGTACTTCCTGTTGACCATGATCACAAGCTCTCCAAGGAGTCTCCTCTAATCTTTATATCTATTAATTCCTGAATTTCAGGGTACAGATTTTTGAACAATAAGCCTTCACCTTATTTTTTTGAGACAGGGTCTCATACTGAACCTGCCACCCATTAGCCCCAAGGGTCCTCTTGTCTCCATGTCTAGAGCTGAAGTTGTAGACTATCATGCCGTGCCTAGGTTTTCATCTGAGTGCTGGGGCTGGAACTCAAGTTTCCATTCTTGCAAGGCAGGCTCTCTATTTACTGAGCCATCTCCCTGGCATTATGGGGGTGTCTTTTGCTCAGAGGGCGAGGTACATGCTGTGGCACCCTGTAAGACACTGAGATGGACAGCCTGTGTCCCAGGCAGTGGAGTTCTCTGGTGTCACAGAAGGCATTGGGGCAGCAGGCTCTGGAGCCTCTGGGGGGGGCAGTTTGTGCCCCTCTTCCCCTCTTCTCACACTGACCAGTGGGAGTCCCTTGCCCCACCCCAACCTTCTTTCCCCTCAGCCTCCTATTCTGTATTGTTTGGCTATTTAAAACCTTGCTGCTGGGCTTCCATAATGGAAAGTGCTGTTTATGTCCAGGGTGCCTTGAAAAGGCAGCTAAAGTCTCCCTGGCTGCCATCCTCTCCACTTGTTGCCCTGGCAACCGGAGGCAGGGAAAACAGGACCTGTCAGATGGAAAATGTCAGTTACAAGCAGATGTAGAGAGCAGGAAGCAGAGTAGGGAGGGGAGAGGAGGGAGAGCTGCGCTCAGTCTCCTGCCCACCTTGGCCATGCCCTTGCCCCTGGGGAGGCTTCTCTGTGAAGGAGAGGGGCTGTCCCCAGAGCAGAAGGATTTCAAGAGGAGAGGGAAGGTGGGGAGAAGAAGAGACACACCTAAGAGGATTGGGGGTGGCTGCTGCTGGTTGCATTGTTTTAGAGGTGATTTGGGCTGGAGGTTACGAGGGCTCAGGAGCGCATTTTAGTAGTGTGAGTAGCTGAGGTTTTGATGCTCAGGGTCTGGGCAGCAGTAGAGGAGGATTGGGAAGAATAGATACCAAGTCTTGGCTCTCCAGGCCCTGGTCCCTGCTCCCTTGCCCTCTCTGCCCAACCCATTCTCTGTTTTCTACTGATGGATCCACTGGCACAAAGAGGGACACAGTCACCCTTTAAAGTGGGGAAGGGGCTTCTGAAAAGTGTGGACAGTAAACAGAACAGATGCTCTCAGGACACAGAGAAGATGAGACAAAGGAGGGTCGCCTTAGATGCTGTCTCTGGAGAGGGCAGAGCTATCAGGTCTGGAGATGCAGGTGCAGAGTGGGGGCTTCTGAGAGGAGGGTAAGCGTGAACACGTGTGAGTGTGTGAGTATGAGTGTGAGAGAGAGAATGTGCATGTGTGCACATGGGTGTGTTGGATTCTCTGTCTCTTTCCTTTCTTACTATCCTCAGAAATTCCTCAAGTCCCCCAAGCTCTGATTCCCTGAGATGGGAGACATCAACCCCCAACTGACCAGAGGGAGTGTGAGACTGAGGGAGGCCACAGTCCACAGTCAGATGACCCACATTGCGTGCTTGAGATACCAGCCAGAGGGAGATTATTTAAAACCAAACAGCGGGGCTGGAGAGATGGCTCAGCGGTTAAGAGCACCGGCTGCTCTTCCAGAGGTCATGAGTTCAATTCCCAGCAACCACATGGTGGCTCACAACCATCCATAATGAAATCTGGTGCCCTCTTCTGGCCTGCAGATATACCTGCAGACAGAACACTGTATACATAATAAATAAATCTTAAAAAAAAAAAAAACAAAACAAAACAGCATTCTGTGTGCCTGCGAGTGCAGCTGTGTGGCTCCAAAAGTGGAGAAATGAGGAGGGGAAGGACCACCACCAGAGACTGGGCTGGGTTATTTTGAGGGAGATTCAGGCCCAAAGTGGGGAGGGCATCTGAAAGTGGGAATAGGTGAGGGTGAGCCTGCTTCAAGGATTTTTCTTTTTTAAAAACTGAGTACAATTTAATTTTTTAAAATTGTTTGTTTGTATGTATTTGTATGGGCACACAGATGCCTGGGCATATTTGGAGGTCAAAAGACAGTTTGTGGGAGTCGGTTTTCTCTTCCCACTATGTGGGTGCCATGGATTGGATCCGGTTGTCAGAACTGATTGCAGGTGCCTTTTATCCATGTTACTGGCCCATTAAGGACTTTCTAATTCTAGGATCTTCTGCTTCTGAGATTCAAGGGTCTGAAAATGTGACCTCACGTTTCCTGTTTGTGAGTGGCGGCCGTGTTGGGTGGGTGGGGGTGGGGTATCGCCCATGAAGCTACCTTCGTTGCAGAGGCAGAGATTAGAGGAATCCATGGACACTGCCCTTCTGGTATAAGAAGGAGAGAGAGTCCTCAAGCCCTGTCTGGTCAAAGTTCAGGGCCATTGCTTATCTCCAGAAGAATCTCAGAAATAAACACGTGGCTCAGCTGGTAGAGCCCTTACCCCACACCCACAAAGCCCTGGGTTTGCTCCCCAGCACTGTGTAAACTGGGTGCAGTGTCTCCAGACCTGCCATCCCAGTACTCAGAGGAAGTAGAAGCAGGCCATTATCAGCTATGCAGGGAGTTGACAGCCTGGGCTGCATGAGAACCTACTTTTAAAAAGGCAGGGACTGCAGAGTGGCTCAGTGGCCTTGCAGAGGGCTAGGGTCTAACTGCCAGCACCCACACAGTGGGTGGCTCACACCATCTGTGTCTGTACTTACAGCTCTAGGGCACCCAATGCCCCTTTCTAGTCTCCGGGAGTACCATTCACACACATGGTGTAGAGACACATGTGCAGGTGAAACATCCAGACACATAAAACAATAAAAAGAAGGCAGCTTAACACCACTTTGGCTTTGGAGTAAGCGTCCCTATAAAGACAGGAGGTTTATAGATGCAACAGCCTTGACAATGCAAGAGCTCATAGAAGGCAATTCCCTTCCTGGGCTTTGGTCGTCCACTGTGACTGTCTCCCGGGGCTTTCTGGTAGAATCCTATACCTTTCTCCAGTCTAGGATGCCCTGGGCATCACCTGTCTGGAGTTTTCTGCAAAGGAGAGGGTGACCCAGGGGCTCTGTCTCTGGAAGTCTGGCACTCAGGATCCTCTGCTGTCTCAGTGAAGGATGCTTGGCTGGAGACCGTGGTAAATCACCGCCCCGCACACTCACTCTCAGGCCATATGGACCTACTTGTCAGGCTGGGACATCCACAAATGATGACATGTTTCATCTTGATTGACAGTTACCTTCCCCTAGAAATTCAGTAACAGCCTGGCTACAATTATGTCTTGTTCAATAAAATGAGGAGAATAAAAAGGGGAGTCATTACTTTACAGATATGGTCTCTGGCAGTTGTCTGCAGAGGTAATCTTTATTCCCACAGCTCCTATGTTTTATTATTTTATTAAGAGTTAACTCTCGATTATCCACATATGAGCCTGAGAGATGATTTTATTCCCATAGCTATTTAATATTATTATTTTATTATTATTAGTTCAGCTTCCCCAAATGTGGGCTCCATAGAGGGCCTGAAAAAGCATCTGACTGCTCACATGTGTCTTTACTAGCCTTTTTAAATTATGGCAGTAAACATTCATAATCCCTATGTTGATTCTTCCTCTAGGATAGGGGTGGGGGCCGCATTTTTTATTGTGTTAAACCATACATGACATGGAATTTCCTGATGTAGTTTTTTATTTTTAGTTTACATTCTATGTATTTACTTTCTTATATGTGTGAGAGAGATCACATGGAGACCAGAGGGACAAACCTTTGTGAGTCCTTCTTCTCTTTGCACCATGTGGATCCTGGGACTCACATTCAGGTCCTCAGGGTTGGCAGCGAGTGCCCCCACTTGCCATGTCTCCAGCTCCCTCCTTTTCTATTACGTGTTCTGTCAGCTGTTCTGTTTTTACATTCCTACTAGCCATGCTCCTGGACCCTCCTTCCCTCGCCCTTACCAGTCCTCGCCCACAGCAGCTCTTGCTCAGAAGACTGTGTGGCAAGCGCAGCATTTTCAGGGTTGACCTCTAATCCTTTATCTTTTATTACTAGTATTTTGGGTTGTTTTTTTTTTTTTGGTTTTCTGTTTTTGAAGCAAGGTCTCATATAGCCCAGGCTGGCCTCATTATGTAGCTGAGGCTGGCCTTAAACTTCTGATTCCCCTATCTTACCTGTAGGATTACAGGTATGCACCACAGCCAACCAGATTTTCCCTAGCTTTTGGTCCAGGGTGCTGCCCAGAGGATGCTGTCAATAACGTGGCTCTCTGAGTCAAGAAGGAGGAGTGGCTAGCAAGAGGATTGCCAGTCCCCTCTTTCCTGAGAAATGAGGAGCCTTGGGGGAGCTCACAGGGGCAGGATCACTTGGCACAGACACTGGACAACAGTGCTTCAGACAGAGTCTTTGGGTCGTAGGGGATGGGTTGAAGCTCGAAGCCCCATCTACTGTCAGCCATAAGGCCTTTGCAGAGAATCCTTATTGGGCTTAGCTATGCAAAATGCATTTTTCTGAGACTGAATTGCAGACAAGCAGGCATCTCCTTTCGATTTCCCCATTTGGGTGGGGGAGTAGAGAGAATTTCGGGTACAGCAGTACTGGTCTGGAAGTGAAAAATAGTTTAGATTATCTACAAAGCGCTCCTTCCTCTGTGGATGATTGAGAGGTAGCCATGCTTATTTAGAGGAATCCTGTCAGGGGCAATTCAGGGAAGAGGAGGGGAAGGAGCGGGAGGGTGAAAGGGATGCCTTAGTGAGCCAGACCTGAGCAGAGGAAGGGCTCAGTGGGGCCCTTAGCAGCTCCTTCTACACACGGAGGCTGGAAGGAATCACCTCAGGCTCCCGGGTTCCACTTACCATTTGCCAAGACATAAGTTAGTCCGTCCAAGCACAGCCAGCAATGGTTCTCTTTCTACCCTGTTTTCAGCACTAGTTGTTTTGTGGGGAGGGAGCTTAAGGAGAGGTGACACAAAAAGGACATTGTGGGCTCAAGGGATTGATCAAGGTCACAGGATTTTCAGCTTCCAAGCTCAGGCTCTTCCTCTCTTGGCCAGCTAGTGCTCCCAGGCATCTGTCAGAAATCTTAGGACCCGACTCTGCCCTCCCGTCCACTAACTCCATAGAAGAAGGGCCTTGAGCCTGCTGATCAAGGATGGGGTTGCCTCATCTTCTGTGAGATGGATAAACTGGAGATACAAATAGGTCCTCCTCCACAAACCCTGGGGAGCACTCCCTCTGCCCTGGTTTAAAATCAGACATGATTAGGATTTTTTTTTTTCTCGAGTTCCCCGGTCCACTGCTTGGTCTCTTATTCTCCTTCTGTAAGAATGTCCTCCATGGCAGGCTGCCCTCAGGAACTTGCTGGGAGAGAAGGGCAGGGTGCAGAACTGGTCAGAGCTGGTGGGGATGAGTCATGCTGGCAGCAGGCACAGTGAATGGAAAGTACCTGGAATTGTGCCTATTTATGATGTTCTTTCCCAGCGGCCTCCTCCTCCTTCCCAGAGTCTCCCTCCTCCCCTCCTCTACCTCCCCTCCTCTACCTCCCCTCCTCCCCTCCTCTACCTCCCCTCCTCCCCCTCCTCTACCTCCCCTCC
>CAJQZJ010004796.1:6591005-6602181 GCA_907164525.1 Lophiomys imhausi | reverse complement strand
CTACCTCCCCTCCTCCCCCTCCTCTACCTCCCCTCCTCCCCTCCTCTTTATCCTCCCCCCCTTTTCATCCTCCTCCTCTCTAACCTAGAATTCACTATGTAGGTGAAGATAACTTTGAACTTCTGATCCTTCTGCTTCTACCTCCTGGGTTCTGGGATTACAGGGATGTGCTACCAGAATGCACTAGTGCGTGATGCTAGGGATTGAGCCATGCACAGCAGGCAAGCACTGTGGCAACTGAGCTACACCCTGAGCTTCCTTGGGACAGGTTGCATTATTGTGAGCCCCAAGGAATGAAGGATGCAGGCTCCCCAGGTTTCCTCTGGGCCTCCTGGGGTGTCTAAGGCCGCATGAGGTCCTGGTGTCTCCAGGTTGGAAGGCAGTCTTTTCTTGCTGGTGTACAAATTGAAGTTGAATTTGTCTTCACTCTTTCCCCAAGCTACTCATAAAACCCTCTTCACAGCCACCACCCACTCCATCATAGGGACCCATCAATGAGCCAGCCAAGCCCATAAAGTATCGTACAAACCACTCCAAACAATAACAGCAATTTTACTTACTGGACCATTAAATATACATACTTAAATTAGACCCAACCAGACATCACTTGAGGATGCCTTGGGGCCAGGCAAACAATGAGTCTTGGGGGAAGCGTCCTCTTGTGTCTGCCCACCTCTCCCATGAAATCAATGAGGTACTTCAATTTTACCACTCTGGCTTTATTTAGCTGGGGCTGCCCCGCTGTCTCGGTCATCAGTGGCCTCTCTTTGCTGCCCTGGGCTGTCCTGACAGCCAGCTGGAGGTCCGCAGCTGGAGGACCGCACTGTGATGTGTCAGTCTCGTTGACAGAAGCTCGGTGTCTGGGATCCACAGAGGCCCAGCTATGGCTGTCTGAGCTACCACTTGGCGGACACAGAGCTGGCCCTTCCCTGAATCCCACGTCTGACGTGATAGTGAAAGCAGCCAATCACATCTTACATGCTGCTCAGGTCTTTGGCTCTTTTCTGCTCCTTCAGGATCCTAGTCCAGATCCCAAAATCTCCCCTTTTTGGTGTTAACCTTTTTGCAGCCTGTCAATCTGTAGAGAAGCTAACCCTGGTTTGGTCCCCATTCAGAGCCCTTCTGTAGTTCCCACTGCTTACTGAGGAACAATCACAGGCAGGTGCGGTGGCCAAGGTGCCTCCCTCCTCCCCTCCCCATCTCCACCCTGTCTACCAAGCACCAGCCGCAGTGAGGCCCTCTAACCCTCCACACTCCTTGGATCCATGCAGGTCTGGAATGCCCTCCCACCTCTGTGTGTTAAATGCACACAGCTTTTGTCCTTTAATACAGTGGTGGCCCCTTTCCACCTGTTCCATGCATACAGTAGCATCCCGGTTCCTTTCTCCATCTGAAAACGCCTTTCCAAGCCTCCATGCTGGGCAAAATGCCCAAAGATACCTGGGCTGCCTCATATCCCTCGGTGTGGTAACTGAGGTATCTGCGGTGGGCAGTGTGCCCACATGTCAAGGCACCGGGCACAGAGCCTGCCAAGCAGGAACAGCCAGAGACATTCAGTGTCTATGAGTGGCAGCAACTCGAAGCACTGCTCCTTAACCCTCCGCCTACACCCGCATGCTTTTGCCCTCACCATGCAGTCCCTCTCACTCTCCAAGTGTCTGTGAGATAGATCTAGGCTGACCGTGTTGGAGAAATCCAATCGGTGGCAGAGTGGGACCGGGGCTCCCCACATTCATTTGTGGACATGTGGTTGCTGTTACACGTGGCCCAGAAGTTACTCAGTACCAAACTCCTGGGTTCCAGTGGCCTCCCCTTGGTGACAATTTTAAGATGTAGCCTGGGACAAATCTGCCCATCCAAGTGCAAGAGAGGGGAGGGAAGGGGAAGGGAGTGGGGACAGGAGCACCCCCAGGCTCACTGGGCACTGCTATCTATTATAGGGGGAGTGCCCACTGTCTACTCCCTGCTGAGGTCACTAATACTCTTGAAAAGGGTGATATGGTGGTGCCCTTGCTGCCTCCGTCCGTCTGTCTGTTTGTCGAGCCAAGAACATGACTGTCAGGAAATACAATGGAAGAGAGTGTGTATGCCACAACCTGTCCCTGTCTGTGTGTTAGGCCTGGGAAACAGCAACAGCCACCAAAGGTTGCTAGTATAGGAGAACTTGTGTGAACTGTGTCCTCAACCCCATGGGGCTGGGAGCACTCTATCTCATCCCCATGAGGCTGGGAGCACTCTATCTCATCCCCATGAGGCTGGAAGCACTCTATCTCATCCCCATGAGGCTGGGAGCACTCTATCTCATCCCCATGAGGTTGGGAGCACTCTATCTACTAGGGCACGGACTGGGTTTTTCTGTCTTCCCATTGAGCATGACCACACTGGTATCTGCATGAGGTGCAGTCTGGCCTGTAGAGCAAGAAGGACCTTGGCAGCTGCCCATTTCCCAGCCACCAAATGAAATAAAGGAAACAAACGAGGTTAAGTTTAATCCCACTTTTAAGTGTTACTCAATATATCCAAAGCACTGTTGTTTATTTCATTTTATTTGTGCCTATGGGTGTTTTGCCTGCTTATGTATCTGGGCACTGCATGTGTGCAGTGACTGCAGAGTCCAGAAGAGGGCGTCAGGTCTCTTGGAACTGGAGTTACAGATGATTGTGAGCCACCATACGGGTACTGGGAACCAAACTCTGATCTTCTGGAAGAGCAGCCAGTGCTCTTCTTAACTGCTGGGCCCTCTCTCCAGCCCCCTCCCCCAAAGCATCATTATTTTGTCACATAGCTAATATAAGAGTTGCCACTTGGATGGCTTTTCTGGTTTGCTTGTGTGTCTAGCTTCTGAAATCAATGTGTATAAAGAGATGAAGTTTGACTCGTCTTATCTCAAGGCCTCAGGAGTCCTGTCTGGTGTGCTGCCTCTTCACTAGGGTGGGGCAGCTGTAGGCTGGGTGACACTGGGCAGTGCGCTGGTGGGTGCTCACATCCTGGACTCAATAGCTTGACATTCTTTCTTTCTTTTTTTTTTTTTTTTTTTTTTTTTTGGTTTTTCGAGACAGGGTTTCTCTGTGTTTCCTTGGCTGTCCTGGACTCACTTTGTAGACCAGGCTGGCCTCGAACTCACAGTGATCCGCCTGCCTCTGCCTCCCAAGTGCTGGGATTAAAGGCATGCGCCACCACCGCCCGGCGACATTCTTTCAATTAAGCTCAGAGCAGCAGAGGTGGAGGTGAAGTGTGAGGCAGGAGCAGGTCAGCCAGTGCCAGCCAACCCCTCTGAGAAACACCTCCAGGGTGACCAGGAAAGGGAGGAGAGGAACTGACCGGCTGTGTCACAGATACGGTTTGCCAATGATAAATTATGCAGGCTCAGCCAAGGCATCAGGGACATATCATGTATCAGTTCTGGGGACACAAAGAAAGCTTTGACTAAGGAGCCTCTGGCTGAGAACACTGAACAGGCAGCTCCTTCCCTGAACTCCTGTGGAGATGGGCTGGGATTCTAGGATGCTGGCATAGCAGGATTCAGGAATATGGGCAGACAGGAATGCCAGGATGCAGGGATATTGAGATGCTGGGTTACCAGGATACAGGTGTGATTGGATGCTGTGATAGAGGGAAATGGGGATGCTAGATTCAAAGACATCAGGATGTCAGGATATGTGGGTGCTGGTTGCTATGATGCTGCCATGTAGAGATGTCAAGATGCTGGAATCTGGAGATGCCAGGAGCCCATGGGGCCTGAAGATCATAATGGGATGAGACTTGAAGAGCCAGCAGCAGGTTTGAATACACTGTGGGACTCAAGACTTCTCAGGCAGTGCCCACAGCCACTCACATGCATGGTGGTTAACAGCTGATACCCTGGCGTGAAAACCATTTTAATCGTGGTGATTTTGACATGGACAGTGTTCCACATATCATAAAGGTCATACATGATAAGAGTATTACCCACATTGCCTGGGCAAGCATGCTTAACCTTGTAGCATACATTCCCCGAGCAGATCAGCGTGCATCTCCATCATTTCAGAGGCCCTGGTGGCAAGGATTCTTTGCCAACAGAGATGAAAGGCAACAGCAATGACACCATGCTGGGGCTCCAGACAATGGGCTGAGTCAGCTGTGGGCCTCGTGCTGTGCCAGGGCCAGAGGGCACGAGGCTCCACAGCCTGCACAGAGCTGCCAGACAGGAGACTTCTGTGAACATTGGTAGGGACTAGCCAGCTTTGATTCCCTTCACAAGGCTGTGGCAGGGCCTCCCCCATCAGGTTGTGTCAGAGGGAAGGAGAGGCCTATCTCAAGCTGTGGCTGCCTGGGCTAGAACTAGGCCTGTGGACATATGTGGCCTTCAAGGGAACTCAAAGGTGGCATCTGCTTGCTTGGTGAGGACAGTCCTGTGTATGGCTGTATGTGACCTTGGGAATCCCCAAGGCCAGTGGCTGGTTAACTGTCACCTGCCCATGGTTAAAGAAGGTTATAGAATGCTTTGGAGTCTGCAGGAGACATCTGTAGAAAAGGTCAGTCCTTGGTCTTGGCAATTCACTGTATGATCTAGTCTCCCTGTGATCATCAATGGTTGGGTGCAGATGCATGGGCCTTCCCTTGCAGGCCACATGTCCCTGAGCTGTAGGAATGGGCAGAGTAGCATCTTGTCCACTCCTCTTCTGGTCCCACTGTCCATTCTCACTTCTATACATACCCACAACACACACACATACACATCTCACATATACACACACCCCATACACAGATACACACATATCACATATACTCCTACATATATACTCACTCACATACCATACACACTTTTACCACACATACATATACACCATATACACACATGCTACAATATGCATCCCACATATATACACTCACACAACACACACATACTACATGCACACATATCCTACATATAAAGTCACACCACACACACAAACACACACACACACACACACACACTCATCACACACACAAACCTCCCATCATTGGCAGGCCTCCTTCAGCTTATGGTTTCCTAATTCTTCACCTCATGACCATTGTCCAAAGGCCCCATTACATGACACATTCATGCTTTCAGTCCCAACAAAGGACTATGATCTCTGGACCCAAAGGGAGAAAGTCTGCTTGTTATTATAACTGTCAATGGCATAAAGGAAGCGTGGCAGGCTATGTGTAGTGGTTCATATCTGCCACCCCAGAATTCAGCAAGAGGACTGACAGTAGGAGGCTAGTCTCAACTACATGGCAAGATTCAGACAGCCAGACACAAATAGGGGCCACAAACTTAGAAATAATTATAATAAAATGTAAATGTTCATTTTTTTGAAACTTATAATTAATATAACATATATTGTATATAATACATGTATACAGCCATATGTATATTAACACCTATAATAACCAATTAACACAGAAGACTGCCTGACTATTGGCAAACTTCTGGATCTGTGGCTGTGGTTACATTCAACCTTAATGTAACTATTTCATGATAGTCACCAGCCAATTGCGGCCAGTAGGCTCTTACCATCACTCACCTCTGCTAAATTGTCTCAAGTCTAGAGCATCAACATAACTAGGTAAATAAGGCCTGCATTGGCTATTTGCTTTCATTCCAAATTTGTAACATGGTTCTGCCAGAGTTTGAAAGAGATACATAGTAGCCACTATTACTATAAATAATATTTCATATAAAATATTTCTGCCACTCTGATGTGAGAAATGTAAATGACCCCAGGAACACAATAACAAAATGAAGTGAAATAATTAGGAAAGGTTTTGAGGTTTTATTACCAGTCTCAAATAAAATTAACTGAATTATAATTTGATATAAGTTGTTTTTTTATGTAGCTGGGTTTAAGAGCAGCTCACAAAATTTCTGAACATTTTATAATCAGATACTGAAAGTAGGTCAGCCCCACTTTCATCAGACCCAGGCACCTCAACTTCACCCTTCTCCCCTCCACATCCTCTTCATCTTCTTTCTCCTCCTCCCCCCTTCCCTCTTTCTTCTTGATTCCAGACTGGTTTAGAAGACACTATGCAGCCCAAACTGGCCTCAAACTCAAAGCAGTCCTCATCTCTGCCTCCCAAGTCCTGGGATGATAGTGTACCTCCTTCTGTTTTGCCCACATCCACCTGCTGTGAAAGTCCTTTTCGTCCATAAGCCCAGCTCTGTCCTTAGTTGGTTCACAAAGCCCACCCCAGAAGGAGAGGAGCCCGTCCATCTGTGTGCACTTGGAGTGAACAGGTTTTGACGTCAGTGCCATATGCCCAGAGTCATAGCCAACAATATTCTTGAAGAAGGGCTATCTTGTTTTCCTTTCGTATCTTCCCTTGACAAGGGCTCATGGAGGCCAACATGAAATGCATGCTGAACACACAGAAGATTTTTAGGGATCAGACTTGCTTCTGTACCAAGCCTAGGACTTGGCCCACAGGGCTCCTCTGACCTCAGTTCTGTCCTCTCTGCACATACTACAGGTGGACCCTGGGTATAGCTTGTGCCAGAGTGAGGAGCAGGCTGCTCTGTGAAGGGCAGTATGTGAGGATGCAGAGGGGGCAGGACTGTGTTGTCCCTTTTGTCGTTTTGAGACAGGGTCTCATGGAGTCCAGGTTGGACTCAAACTCTATGTGGTCAAGGATGACAATGAACTCTTTAAAATTTTTGTTTATTTACTTATTATTCTTTTAGACTTATTTATGTTCATGAGTGTTTGCCTGCATATAGGCACGAGTACCATATGTGTGCTTAGGGGCCAGAAGAGGGCACCAGATTCTGTAGAACTGGAATTAGACAGTTGTGAGCCACTGTGTTGGTGCTGGGAACCAAACCTGGGTCCTCTGCAAGAGCAACAAATGCTCTTAACTGCTGAGTCATCTCTCTCTCCAGCCTGGACCCTGAACTCTTGGTCCTTGCACTTCCACCTCCTAAGTGCTAGGATTATACAGTTTGTACAACAGTTGCTAGGAGCTGGCAAGCCTCTTGCAAATACATAGGCAGATCATGCTGGGTCAAACCTCTCTCCTAATGACCTAATTTTGGTTTCTTTAAGTGGACTCCCCATGTGCTAGTGTGGCCCTGGCATGTTTGGGGATGGCAAATTTGGGTGCTGTGGTAATGGGTTCTCACTAACTACAGGCACTTTCTGTTCTTTGTGGGACTTTGTTATGGTAAATAGACTTTCTAAGCCGCTGTTTCTGAACCCGGAGAGTTAGAGAAACATCTGTCTGTGGTTACCTGGGACTATGCACCAGAAGCCGGCCATTATTGTAGCCAGGTTCTGCCTGCTGAGAGCTGTTAGTGTCTGGGAGCTCACTTGAAATATGAGCTGATATATGTGTGTGTTTGCATGGGGCAGCCCTGAGCCATCACCAGAGAGAGACACTCTAACATTACACTCATGTAAATCACTGGCATTCTCTCATCCATTCCTGGATAGCTGAGTATGAATATAGAGGGGCGAAATGAGCTCCTAAATTTTGTTCTTCACGTCTCAAGACTGTACTTCCATATTCAGTAAGCACTTGTCACTCGATTTCCATATTAGAAGGTGAAACACACACACACACACACACACACACACACACACACACACACACACACACACACACACACACACACACACACACACACTCACACACACACACACACTCACACAAACCTGTTTCTCTCTGGAATCCCAGGAAGGGCACTGAGGGCCAGGAGAGAGACTTGACTCTCAGTCCCTGCCCTTCCTGCACAAATCCACAGCTGCAGCCTTTTGTAGTGTGGTGGTGCTGAAATGAAATCCCAGCACTCAGAAGGGCAGAGACAAAAAGGATTGCTTCTAGTTCAAGGCCAGCTTGCCCTACTACATAGTGAGTTCCAGACCAGCCAGGGTTGCATGACTTGGTCCCCCCAAAACCACAGCCAAATGACCAACAAACGAAATCTACATTCACAGTCTCTGTTGTGTGTAGGGGTGTGAGACAGGAAGATGTATCTTGGCTGGTGGCAGCTGGAGGAAAGAGGAGCAGGCCAGAAGGGAGGAGGTGGGAGAAGGGCACTTTCATGGATTCTTATGGAAGCACAGGACCCCTGGTCCCTGCCATGGACACTCACACAAGGGCACCTTTGGCTGCTGAAGAGAGTGTGAGAGCTGGAGCAAGGGTGGGAGAGGGTTTCACTGCTGTCCAGGCTGGACCTTCATTCTTCCCCACCCCGACCAGCACAAAGGCCCAGGCAGAGGGAAGTACAAGGAAGCTCCCGGACTCTGAGAACCTTCTAGAAGCGCTGGCTGTCAACTTTGGCTGATTTTCTCATTTCCTCTCCTACAGGCTTTTGGGATGCTAACATGATTAAGTTCTTCACACAATTTATTAGCAGCGTGTTGGAGGTCCAGTGGCATATCACACTGTCTTAGTAATCCAATTAGCAAAATGTGTTTATTTAATGGAAATATTAGCCATGTGCCTTCCCACACCAAGCCCCGTTGCAGCTGCCTCTGCTCAGGAAGAGCATGTTCTGTGTGAAGAAATTTCACAAACCCTGGAAGCTAGGAGGGAACACGAGTAAGTCCACCTTACCAGGTGACATAGAGACAGGGAAGGGTGGGCAGGAATGTCCAGTTCAGACCCTGATAAGTCAGACCACAGCCTGAGGTATTCTGGTGGGAAGAGGCAAAACCAGTTTCTAGATTGTCTATGACTTGAGGGCAATAACCCCTTCCTGGGAGTCTGGGGTGATAGTTGGTAAAGTGCTTGCCTTGGAAGCCTAAGAACCTGAGTTCGACCTCCAGAACTCACACTAAAAATAGACAGACAGACAGACAGACAGACAGACAGCTGAACATGAGCACCTACAATGCCAGTGCTGGGAAGGTGGAAACAGGTGGATGCCTGGGGCTCACCGGCCAGTCAGCCTAACCTACTTGTCTGGCTCCGAGCCAATGAGAGACCCTGCCTCAAAAATCCAAAGTGGATGGGACCCAAAGCATGACAGTTGAGGCTGCCCTTTGTTCTTTTTTTTTTTTAAACCTTTTTTATTTATTTAGTATGTATACAGTATTTGCTCTACATATATGCCCGGGCAGATCTCAATGTAGATGGCTGTGAGCCACCATGTGGTTGCTGGGAATTGAACTCCGGACCTTGGGAAGAACAGCCAGTGCTCTTAACCTCTGAGCCACCTCTCCAGCCCTGCCCTTTGTTCTTGATGTGCACATATACACACATGTACCTGCTCACACATGAGGATGCACATAGACAGACAGACAGACAGGACCACTTCCTCCTCAAATTATAACTTACCTCTAAACCCGTTGACACCTGCGGTGGCCCACCCTGGGTCATCCCGCCTCTGTTCTGGCACCCTCAAGGTGCCTGAGGTGTGCACGGCAACAAGGTTGGTCATGATGGGGGCACTGCTGTGGGTTTGGAGACTCGATGAATGATCCCCACTGGCTGGAGAAGCTCTCTGGACCCTGTTAACAAGCAGTGCAGTGTCTTTGCTTTGTGCCTGCAGATTAGGGGGCCTTCATCCTCCAGAAGCCCAGGGAAGGCAGAGTGAGCAAAGAGGGGTGGAGTCACCCCTGGAAGAACACCAGGTGGCCTAAGGCCCTGGGGTTCTGTGCAACAGACTGTCTTACTGATGAGAACCCCAACCCTATTGGATTGGTCTTCTTTCTAGGGAAGTGCACTGGCCAGTTTTATGTCCACTCAACACAAGTTACAGTCAATTGAGAAGAGCGAACACAGTTGAGAAAATGCCCCCACTAGATTGGCCTGTGGGGCATTTTCTTGATTGGTGATTAATGTGGGAAGGTCCACCTCACTGTGGGCAGTGCCACCCTTGGGCTAGTGGTCATGCATGCTTTAGGAAAGCAGGCTGAGCAAGCTGTGAGGAGCAAGCCAGTAAGCAGCAGCTCTCCGTGGTCTTGGTTTCAGTTCCTACCTCCACATTCATACCCTGATATCCGTCAGTAATGGACTATGATTGAGATATGTGAGAGAATAAACACCCCTTCCTCCCCAAGTTGCTTTTGGTCATGGTGTTTACCACAGCAATAGAAACCCTAACGGAGACAGGAAGAGGTACGCACACACTGTTGTTTGCTGGCTGTCCTTCAAAGTGGATATCCAAAGGAATGCCTAGGGGCCATGAAATGACACTAACCACTAGCATGGGTGGTTGGGGCTCAGGGACCTCGCAGCTCTACTTGTTTTCTGTCTTTTGAAGTGGGTGAAGCTCAGTGAATGAACAGATGACTTGACAACAGCAGGAAGGAGACAAAGCAACTCTTCCCATCCCCACTTCCACCCCCACTGTCAAGGCCCCACTTAGTATATAGCCTAGGTTCCTCTCCAACCTCAGGGTGCATGAATGGTCCCGTCTCTCCAAACACTACCCAGCCACCAACCTGGGGCTCCCAGAGCAGAACCCCTCCTAGGCTCCTCACACAGCTCCATCTTGACTGAGACATTTCCATCATGCACTGCCCCCCCACTCCACCCCACTGAGGACTAACAGCTCCCTCCACATTAGTGACAGCCCTGCGAAGGCTGCTTGACTGCCGGTGCGCTCCACTGACATCACACCCATTCCCGCCTGCCCTGAGCAGCCCTCCCTAGGGCACCTGAAATCCTGATAGGCCCCTCTAACAGCCCCCTGCATCACTTCTGACACCTGCTGTGTTCTTCCTCCTCCCCAACTCTGTTTTTGTCATTGATTCTGACTAAAAGGAAAAAGCTAGGCTCGCTCTCGTTCTTGTGTGGGTACCACCATGAGGGAAGGAGGCAGAGGGCAGAGCTGGAGCATCAGGACCTATCGGTGGGGGACCATGGTGGATGAGGAGGAATCATGCCTTGGGGATACTCGGAGAGCAGTGAAAGGAGCTGGGATGCTGATCCCCCATGTGAACCCAGGGATCCAGGGTTAGGACCAGAATGGACCTGGGTTTAATCATAAAGAGGGTCTATCCCTGTTATCTGGCCTGGAACACACCAACATGACTGGACTTAGGGGTTCATAGGAACCCTCACACAGTGAGCAAGGCGCTGGGTTCTGTGAAGTCTCTGTTTTATGGTGGTTTCCCTTCCTCAAGAGGAGAGAAAGGTAGAGAGGAGTGGTGAAGAGAAGAGGGGAGGGGTGAGGAGAAGAGAGGAGGGTGAGGAGAGAGGAGGGGTGAGGAGAAGAGAGGAG
>CAJQZJ010004796.1:6578172-6590454 GCA_907164525.1 Lophiomys imhausi | reverse complement strand
GTGTGTGTGTGTGTGTGTGTGTGTGTGTGTGTGTGTGTGTGTGTGTGTGTGTGTGTGTGTGTGTGTGCTGGAGACAATGAGAGGAAGGGAAACAGAGACCAGGAAGGTGGGGTTCAGAGGTTCTGAACCACTGTTCCATGCTGGACATTCGGTGTGACAGTCCTCTCTGTGGACTACAAGAAGCTAGAGCACCAAGTTGTGGCCTCCGTGGTATTGACAGTTTTCATTAAGTATGTGACTGGTGACCATTAACTAGACTAGCTCCATCATGTTCCACTTCAGGTCCAACCCACAACCAATCATCCCGCCTGGGGGTTAGAAAGTTCCTTAGCAGGGGCCACAGGACCCTGCAGGTAATAGCAGCTCCCTTTACTCCCAGTTTCAGCCTGGGCTCCCAGGTGATCCTCTGGCCCGGGTACCTCTTCCTCCTCTTCTCAGAGTCTCATGTAGCCCAGGTTAGCTCTAACTTACTATGTAGTTGAGGGTGATCTCGAATTTCTGATTCTTCTGTCTTTATCTCCCAAGTGTTATGGTTACAGGTGTGCACAGTGTATTCAGTCCTGGGCATCAGACGCAGTGGTTGGGGCGGGAGGCAAGCATTCTGCAGACTGAGCTGTGCCCACAGCCCCTGGGTGTTTCTGAGTGACCATTAGGCAACACTTAGATTATACTGCAGGGCAGAGGAATGGACATCCTCCTTCTTCCCTCCTTCCCTCCCTCCCTCCCTCCTTCCCTTTTCTTCCTTTTTTCTTTGCACTATGGGGATGAATCCCAGGTCTCTTCCATGCTGGTCAGGTGTTCTCCCACCAAGCCAAACTCCAGCCTTTTGGTTTTCAAATCTTTCACTTGCTGGAACCAGCCAAGCCCCCAGGCTGAACCTCCTGGATCTGTGATGACATGAATCCCCTGCAGGGATTCACATGAGAGGCCGAGAGTCCTGGACCACTTCCATCCCAGAAACCAAGCCCAGTGTCTTAGTGTACCTGTGGCTGGAACAAGCACTCCAAGGGTACCTGGATCTCGGGGTGCTGTGTGCCTCCCTTACTCTCTGTTTCTGACTGTTTTGAGGGTCCTGCCTGAGAAACACATCTTGGGGACACTGTCCTGGGAGAAGACAGCTGAGAAGTGAGATGTCTCAGACCCTCTAAGGGAGGGTCTTTTGTTCGGGAGCTGGGGTTGCCAGAGGGCAAGACAATTAGGGCAGGCCCCTCCTAGGGTTCTCAGTCTACCACCTTGCTGGCGACTCCGATGCTGCAGAGAAAGGAGGCCACCATCCTCTTCCCTCAATCTAGCCTTTGTTCCTCTATACGGAGGTCAAAGTGTCTTTCTTGATTTCATCCCCTGTAGGTCCCCTGTAGGGACATCTTTCAGTTGGGTTTAGGATCGCTTCTCAACGGGACAGCCTTGTCTCCAAGGCGGCCCGTATTGGCAACCCAGGGCAGCACTGGCCACCCAAGGCAGGGAGCAGTGCCGCTTTCCTCAGGATCTGCCAGCATCAAAACTGGCAAATCTCTGAGTTTGCTCAGCCAGGGCCTTGGGAGGGTGGAGGAGGGGCGGCTTCCGGTCTCTTGCAGCTGTTGCTGGGCAAAAATTCACTCCCACCTCTGCGATTGGTCCTCCTTCCTCTGCCTGGTAGAGTGGGAGTGATGCCAGCCTCTCGGGAACCATAACCCAGGCGGCAGCCCCCGAGGCCTAGTGCTGCATGCAGCCTGACCAGCCTGCGCAGGGTCAGAACAGAGAGAGCAGCTGCAATAGCAGCTCCTGTGAATTCTGCTGCTCACTTCTGCCCGTTGTCCTGGCTTGCTTCTCCTCTGCCAGGCCTCACTCGGCTCCCCAGTGCCTGTCTCATTGAACTAGAGTGGGCCGTCTGGTTTGTTTCCCAGGTGCCAATGTGTAGTGGCTGTTGCGCCAGCAGTTCTTGTCTCAGATCATGGCGGAGCTGGGGACCTTCAGAAGTGTCAGCCCCCCAAGGGCAGGCCTGCCTACTATGTTCGAAAGCTTCATTCTCATGTGGGGCAGAGCCCGGCACACCCAGCGCAGCACTCAGCAGCCCTGCACCTGGCAATACTAGTACCCGGCACAAAGTACTTGGCATGCGTCTGGTGCCTGAGCACTTACAAAGTACTTTTGCAAACCCTCTGTCACCTGTTTTCACAGCCTATGAGTGTTTCATTCCACTCACAGGTGTGGATGAGGCGCAGAAAGGCAAGGATTTGTCTGAACTCCCAGCACCAACCAGTGTTGTCAACCAGGGTCCACAGTCTCTCTCTCTCTCTCTTTAGCATCCCATCTGCTGACTAAATCCCTAAGGGTCATTACAATTTCACTCCCTAGGGAGAAACCTTGAGCAGAATGCCAGCTCCCATTTTTTTCCAGGGGAAACTGTCTCGTCATAGATGCATCCATCAGTGCCTAGGGAATGCTGGGAAAATCCCTAGGAAGTCAGGCCCCTCCCCACAATTGTTCTAAAAAGAACACCATCTACCCCGGAACACTCCCCAGGAATAATCGCTAAAGGGCCTAATTCTGGAGATAACCACCATTATGAACGTCTCATTACTTTAATTAAAGTCTCATCCATCAGTGGCGTGTGGTTCCTGGAAGCGCGGGGGCTAACTATGCAGCCTGCAGCACCAGCGAGAGGCAGAGTCATGCACGCTGAGGCAGAGTCATGCACACCGACTCCTGAGGCTCTTAGCTGGTGGGCGGACTGCCAAGCCACCCATCAGCGCCCACACGATCCTGCGCCACCCCCATACCTGTGCTCTCCTCCATCCCTTCTCTACCCCTGTTGCCGCTGGTGGGAAAGACAAAGATGGCAGACACTGAAATGGCTGCCGATCGGAGTGCCAGGGCACACCGGAAGCTGGTGATGATGGACAGCTGAGTGTCTTCCGGGGAGGGGAAAATGATGCAGACCAAATTTGCTTTGTACGTTGGGATATTGGGCTGCATCTGAGCACGGGAGTCAGGGCTGAATTATCCTGAGCACGAGGCCCAACCTACACCAGCTTCCCACCCAGTAGCACCTGGGATAGAGTTTACTAGTTGGTTCAATAAGAGGTTAACACAATTCAAAAATACGAAATAAGTATATAATATTTAAGTATATAATATAACGGTGTACTGCAACAGAAGCCATGTACCGTGGTCACTTCCTCTCCAAATACCTTTATTTTTTTTTTTATTCTTTTAGAAAGGTATCATGTTGGACACAAACTCACTAGTAGCTGAGGATGACCCTGAATTTCTAATGCCCTGCCTTCACCTCCCTCCCCAGTCCAGAGATTACAGGCATGAACCACCACACCTGGTTGGACACAACACTGTTGCCCTGTTGCTGTGATAAAGACCGTGACCAAAAGAAAACTGGGGAGGAAAGGGTTTATTTGCCTTACATGCCCAATCACAGTCTGTCAGTGAGGGAAGTCTGGGGAGGAGCTCACAGCAGGAACATAAAGCAGGAGCTGATGCAGAGGCCACAAAGGAATGCTGTCTCACTCAGTTTGCTTTCTCATACTCAGGACCACTGCCCTGTCTGATTCCAGAATCTTCTACCCAGGCTCTGATGCAAGAGGTGCTACTAGTCAGAAAGAGAACGGGGCTATGTGAGCATGGCTGCAGGAGGACTTTCAAGGCCAGGGAGAAGGGATGGGACACCATGGGGCTGGGCTTTTTGGAAAGGGTTGACTGATGTGATCGTGTAAGCTGGGGCACCTTGGGGACAACCAGATACTAGGCTATACAGGGGGATAAGGAGGTCCTGGCAAGAAGTGGTAAGGGACGGCCAGGTGATGGTAGCACAGGCTTTTAATCCCAGCACTCAGGAGGCAGAGGCGGGCAGATCTCTGAGTTTGAGGCCACCCTGGTCTACAGAGCGAGTTCCAGGACAGCCGGGACTACACAGAGAAACTCTGTATCTTGAAAAACAAACAAACAGGTGGCAAGGGAACAGGTTGTGGGACTTTCTCTCCTCTCTGGAGAGGAAGTGGAGTCAGGTGTGGCTGCTAGGCAGGCCACATTTCTAATGCCTGTCCACTGTGCCTGAAAGTGTCTGCAAATCACTATGGAGGGACTCCAGGATGAAACGAGGCTGGGGCAAGGGTTGTCTCCAAGGATATTCCTCACTGGCTAGGAAGTGACATGGGTCACAGGTTGGAGATCCCAACATGCTCAGACATGGAGCCAGCACTGGCGTCTTAGCCTCAGAGACTAGCCGGAGGGAACAGTGCCTCTACTGAAGCATGTTGGAATAGGAGAAAGGGGCCTGTGAGTGGACCCATCTAGACTGCTGGGTCTCCAGGTAGAATGAAGCCCAAGGTCCTGGGGCTGGGTGAGGGACACAGGTGCCAGTTGACATTCTCTTCAGATCGGCATTTAGCTGAAATGCATGGCTCAACCTTTCCCATCCAGGGGGAGTCGCCCCTCCCCCGAGAAGCCACAGTCACAGCAGTTTTTATCATTGTTGAGTTTTTAGATAGGACCACACTGGGGGTAGCCTTTGAGTCCAGCTTCTGTCACGGAGAAGTTTGTGTCTTTTTCATTGCTAAGTATTATCCTACTTAGTGGGTGAGTTCGGTTTGTCTTTAATGTCTCCTTTTGGGGGTTGGGTCAGTTCCAAATGTTGCCTGCTGTGACTTAAGCTACAATGAATACTTCTCCAAGAGTCTATGTGAACACATTTTCTTTTCTTTTGAGGGAAGAGTGAGGAGTAGGTTGGCTTGTCACATAGAAAATGCAGGACAGACGTCACAGTAACTACTGATGGTTTTTCAAAGTGGCTGAGCCTTTCCACACACCTCACCCAAGCAGCAGGTGAGTGTCACTCACTCCTAAGAGTCTCCATGAAGGAAACTACTTCTGAGCCAGAACAAAGGCTTTAAAAGAGCTGTTACTGGGTGGAAGGGATGGCTCAGTGGGTAAGAGCCCTCCCTGTACACAGGGGGACTTGAGTTGGATCCCAGCATCCCTGTGGATACGTTGTGCATATCTGTCATCCTAGCATTGGTCGACAGAGACAAGAAAGTTGTTGAGGCTGTGTGCACATAGCTCCAGTTTCAGAGAGAGACCCTGTCTCAAGGGAATTGAGTGGAGAGGGATAGATAAGGACACCCAATTGTCCTTCTCAACAGTGCGAATGAACACCTCCACCCCCCACACACATACACATGTTCACATGCACCATAATACACCCACAGTTTTGAGGGCTAACCTGGAACTCACAGCAACCCTCAAGCCTCAGCGTCCCTAATGCTAGGACCACAGGAATGAAGCAAAGATCTCCATGGACATGAGAAAGTTGCTCCCTTGGTGTGGACAGCAGTCGGAGGTGGCAAGTCACAGGCAGTGAGAACACCTGGCACGAATTCCCTTCCACCCCCTTCCCCAGTGACTCTCGTCACTTCACCTGACTGTCACACTGTTCTTGAAATGACATTGTGTTTTACTTGCTCTCCTCATCCCTGTGACAAAAGTAACTTAAGGAGGGAAGGGTCACCAGCATGAGGTGGCTAGTCACAGTGTCTGCAGCCAGGGAACAGAGAGAGAGATGAATACAGGCACTCACCTCGCTTTCTCATTTTTATGCAGCTCAGAACCCCACCCTGGAAAGTGGTGCTCACTGAACACCTGGCATTGTGGGCACATCTGTGGGATAGGAGGCCAGCCCTGGCCACAGTTAACTCTCAGTCTGTAGCTTGGTGGTGAGCCTAGCAGATATTTGTCTTTGGCTCTGGTGGGCTGCTCTTTGAGCTTGAGTTGGCACCTCTGATGACTCTCCCACACGGGTGGGGGGGCCATACCCGCCTCTATCACAGTTTCTCTTCAGTGGCTAGAAGTGATGATCCCTGCCCTGCTCTAGAGTCTGCCTCTATCCAGCCACCACTGCAAACGCTGCTAGCTTAGCTGGTCCACAGGCGATAAGGAAATGAATTGGGGGGAGGGGGTGTGCTGAATGAAGGCTCTCCCTTCACCAGTGTTAAACATCCCAGTCTGAGGCAAAACAAATTTCTTGTTGGAACACCTTGCTTCTAAGCTGAATGGAAGAAATCCCCTTTTAATCATACTGTTAGTAAGATGAGGATGGGTCAGGAAGATTCTGATCCTGCTGTAGGTCAGTACAGGGCTGGCTGATAGTAGCTCTGGAGGTCATGTCTTCAGGGACAGGAGGGCTGGAAGGAACCTCTTGTCCTTGGATCAATTGAAAACAATGTGCACTCTCTCCTTTGGGGTCTACATCAGAGGCCAGATGTGCAGCTGGACCTCGACATGGCGCCTATGGTGAGATCACTGTGAGACTAGAAGCAAGCTAGGGATGCCACTGTGGACCAGAAAAGCCCTGGGTGGGAAGAGCTCCACCCCCAGACTGTGGGACTCTCTGCCTCCTACAGAGACATAGGCACCTGGGTCTCCCATGGCAGCATCTGTGATGGATCCAGCCAGCCCAGGTCTCGCCCAACTGAAAGACTTGGTAGTCCTCCGTGCCTCCTCCAGGGCCAGATGCTGCCCCTCTTATCTCAGATGCTACTGGACTGTGAAAGCAGGCCTTCAGGTGGAGTCTGAGCTTTAAGCTTCCTATGGTCTAGAGAGAGAGCAAGCAAGAGATTTTCCAGGTGGTGCTGGGACCTCATGCTATCCTTTGAAGAGATTGGAAAGGCACTGCTCACAAGTAGACCTGTTCACTGAGCGCCCCTGTTCCTGAAGTCTTCAGCCTTCTGGGCAAGGCCGTTGAGAGACCCTGCTTAGAACATGGGTGTGTGGCTGAGCAGGGTGTACGTGGTCCACTCACACCTGTCAGACCCTTATCAAGCACAGGATCATGAGGCAGACCTACCACTTCCCCAGGACTTGGGAGAGACAAGGTGCTGGCCGGGGGTGGCACTGGGCCAAGGGACAGGCTGGGTCTGGTTGTAGAATCTCTTTTTAGTGGATATCTAAGAACTTGAAGGCTGTTGCCTTCCAGGGAATACTGACTGGGAAACTAGGCCAGTGAGCTTCAAGACAATGGTGGTCAGTCATTGTTACCCCTGCTCCCATGGGGGTCCAGGCTGCTACTTCTCCCCCAGCTGCTTTTGACCTGATATTTGTTTCTAAATACCTTCCACCCGTGTAGGTCTTGTCCTTACAGCCCAGTTTTCCACTTGGGCAAAGACCCTCTAATCCCCTCCTGGCTTTTCTTGCTGGAAACAAGTCTCCAGCCAACAATAGAGCCCAGAAATATGGTCACTTCCCCACACTCTGGCTGGTGTATGGAGTCTCATTGGTCTCACCTACCTGCTGTCTGGGCACTAGACTGTTCCTGTGGGTGGTGTCTCCTGCCCTGGGGTCTCCAGGCTCTTGCCCAGTGTTGGAGGATGTGCTGCGTACCCTCCAGAGGCCTATGCCTCTGAAGAAAGCACAGTTCTCAACTGAAGCGATCTCTTTTCTTCTGTTGAGCCAGTAGCTCAGAGCCCAAGTGATGACTCGGCTGGTAAAGCACCTACCTGCCTTGCAAGCTCAAGGACCTGAGTTAGAAGCCGTGCGAAAGCGAGGTGTTGCGGTGTGGACCAGCAATCTGATCTACAGAGAGACCAGCTGGCTGGCTGGCTAGTCTGTTTGTTGAAGTTCCAGGCCAGTGAGAGAGAGACCTTGTATCAAACCAAAAGTGGAAAGTATAGGGGAATGACAATTGAAGTTGTCAATGGACCACAATGCACCCATTAAGCACACTCGTGTCGGAACATGACCACACAGAAACACACATTGGTACATGTGTATACATATGCACAGTCACCAGGCTAGGGCCTGCCCAGCGCTCTCAGCCCTGCTAGCTACAGTAAAACATTTGGACTCCCAGACCATCCTGTCTTAGCAAGACAAGTGTCTCTGGATACTCCCTCTCCCCTCCAGGGACAAAGGTTTTGACTGGTGTTTCTTGTGTTTCTGCTTTAAGACCCCGAATTTCCTCCCAGGTCGTCCATTGCCTAAGCCTGCAGCCCAGCAGAAAGTCACTGAGGTGGAAAGTTACAGGAAGGCTGGCTAGCCATCTTTGCACAGATTTGAGACCTTGCATTGCTAGCTTGAAACCGGCCACAGTGGAAATATTTATGCCATGGGACTGGGCCAGCACTACAAAGCAGGGATTTCCTTCCACCAGAGAGCTACTTGCTCAGCTTGTCACATTTCAGGGTCCTAGAGTGTCTCCCTTTTAGTGAGAGATGAGTGTAGTTGCCCAGAGCGTGCCCAGGGCAGCCTGCTCTGCCATAGTGGCTGTCGGCACAGTGGGTGTCTTTACATTGGCTTGAGATGACTCAACTCTTGGCTAGCACAAGAACTCCCTTTAAAAATAAATACTCATAAACTGAGGAGAACAAAGGTCCCACACAGAGCCTGTGTGCCCTGCACAGCGGCCCTAGGCAGTGCGACCAGTTATGGAATTTGATGCTGTTGAGTTTTCTCCAGTCTGGCGCCCTGGGCCAACCTTCCTGGAAGTTGGGGGCTCCCAGGGTTCCTGGTAGTGTGAGCCTGAGACATAATGAGAGGGGCCAGAGTTCCCAGCCTGGTTTTGCATTTTTAATGTGAAACAGGCTTTTGTATCCTGGGATGGCCCCATTTATGCTGACCCTCTCCCCCCTTCACAACCCAGAGTGTCCTCAAGAATTAAAGGCCCCACTCTGATGTCTCAGAGTGTTGAGAATCCACACCTCACACTAAATACGCTTTCCTCTTTGCTTGCTTGGAGAGATGTCGGGGCCTGACTCCTGTGCTGCATCCCTTTAAGCCCTAATATAGCCCCATATGGATGTAATCGGTCGCCTCTTTGCCCCTACCATCTTGAATCATGCAAAAGATCCTAAGGCTGGCCTGGTTACATAAGAGCCAGTAGAATGACAGGCTAGGCTAATTGGTACCAAGCACATGCTGGCTGGGGCATGGATCCAGTATGCTCTGGCACCCTTCAGGACTCCTCCAGCCAAAGACATGGACTACATACCTCAGTTGCAGTGGTACAGAGCAGAGCTGACTCTTCATTGACACAGTTGCATAAAAGATTCAGGATATAAATTTGAACAAGGATTAACCATTGTTAGAACAAACAGCCCTCACTGGTTGCTCCTTGCCCACTCAGCCTTCTGCCTCATCCAAGAGCAAACAGGTGCGGATCCTGGCCCCCACCCATAGGGCTCCTTTCTCTCACCTTCTGTCTCTGGAACCACCAGAGCTACATAGCTGGTAGCTCTTGGGCAACTGGCTGGAATTATTCTAGGTGTCAGCTTGACCAAGGCTCAGGGAAATCAGAATAGGGAAGTGGAATAAAGACATCAGCCCTCATAGAGTGGGCATGGGTGAGTTTTCTAGTCTGGTTTCTGTTGTAATAAAATGCTGACCAAAAGCAACTTGAGAAGGAAAGCGTTTTCACTCTTATACTTCCAAGTGACAGACCATCATCAAGGGAAGTGAAGGCAGGAACCTGGAGGCAGGAACTGAAGCAGAGGCCATTGAGGGGTGCTGCTTACTGACTTGCTCCCCATGACTTGCTCAGCTTCCTTTCTTATACAACCCAGGACCACTTGTGCAGGGTGGCGTTGCCCACAGAGGGCTTTGCTTTCTCTCACATCACACTGAAACTGCAATTTAATTATCAATTGTATTTATTAATAAGTATAAACTGTAAGATTAGGCCAGCAGAGCAGCAGGTGGCTTGGCAGAGCAGCGGGTCGCCTGGCAGGATATCAGTCAACAGGCCTGGTCTGCCTTAACCGGCAGTCTGATTTGTCCTGGGGAAAGAGCCCTGGACCAAGGGTGGCCTATACCACCTGTAACCTAAACTCTGTTAAGTAATATAAGTTGTTATATTAGGCCAGTAGAATTACCGGTGGCTTGGTGGGAGATTCACCAGAGTTCGATGGGAGTCCAGGGGTCTGGGAGTCTGTCGGCCCTGGATTGCTTGGCCTATGAGCTGCCATGGTCCTTTCCCCAATAATTAAATACACCAAGGCCTTTTAATGTTTCAACGCTTAACCCTTAGCTGGGCAAACTCTCAGTTAGCTACTCTAAGTTAACCTGGACCACCTAATCCCAAACCGCCATGTGCCTGTCATTACCTTCCAGTGTTTTCAAACATGTCTATCTACTTCCATGTCTCCTGGTGGAATGAACTAATCCTCTGTGTAAAGCAGGGTTCCTGTTCTAATCTCAGGAAGTCCCTCCTTCCTATATGCTTTCTGCCCAGCTAATTGGCCATCAGCGACTTTTATTAACCAGTCAAGAGAATGCCTCAGAAGGGGCAGTAACCAGATCTCAGCATTGAAATCAGCCTATCAGACCTTCCCCAACATCACACACTAATCAAGAAAATGCCCCATAGACATGCCTACAGGCCAATCTGATCTGAACAACTCTTCAGTTGACATTCCCCTTCTTCTCAGGTGACTCTAGTTTAAGTCGAGTTGATAAAAACTAACCAGCGTAGTGGGCTTAGGTGTATGGACTACTTGTCTGGCTTTTGTACTCTGACTAGACTACACAGCTAGCCTTCTGGGCTCTCAGCTGGTAGCAGAACATGGCTGCCATAATCCCATGAGATGCATGTTAGTTGCTTTGCTACGGGGGCCTGTTTTGCTCCTGCATTAGAGGGCTTAGTCTGTAGTTCAACACCATGGTAGTGAGAGCCTGTGGAGTAGGAGACCTCATGGCTGACAGAGACAGTAAGGAGCCATCCACCTCCAGCCACCCCCAGTGACTTACTTCCTCCAGTAGGTCCCATGAAATCCTAAAGTTCTCTGAGCACATCCTCCTTAGCTCCACCAGCTGGAGATGTACTCAGTGTATTAGTTACAGTCCTCTAGAGGAACAGAACTGATAAAGTGTGTGTGTATGTTTATTAAAATGGCTTGCAGGTTGTGATCCAGCAAGGCCAATGGCTGTCAAACAATGAAAAGCCATGCCAATAATCTAGTAGTTGTTCACGAGGCTGGATGTCTCAACTGGTCTTCCACATACACTAGAATGCTGAAGAAGTAGGATCTATTGCTGGTGAAGGAATGAACTTGTCAGTGAGAGCAAGGGCAAGAAGGCAACAAGCAAAAGCTTCCATGTCCTTTGTACAGGCTGCCAGCGGATGGCATGGCCCAGATTGAATGTGGATCTTTCCACCTCAAAAGATCTGGACGTAGGGTGGGTCTTTCTACCTCAAATGCTTTTATTATGAAAAATCCCTCACACTTGTGCCCAGCTGCCTGGGCTTTAGTTAATTCTAGATGTGGTCAAGTTGACAACCAAGAGTAGCCATCATAGTTAGTTAGTTAGTTGGTTAATTAGTGAGTTAGTAACAGGGTTTCCTGTGATTCAGGCTGGCCTGCAGCTCCCTATGTAGCTAAGGATGATCTTGAACGTGTGTGTGTGTGATATGTATCCACACATGTGTGTGTATTCCTAGGCTGAGGCAGTGGGACTGTGCTTTCTAGGGTAGCCTGAACCACAGAGAGAGGGGAAAAACCAGAACAAAACTGAACAAAAACCAAGAAACAAAAACATTGTCTCAATCCAGAGAGCCAGGGCTACACAACTCACAGGGACTTGGGAGCTCACATAGCTTTTGGTTTCTCCAGAGCAGTGAGACAGATTTTACAAAAAGGCTTATAACATTTGAAGGTTAGCACCCAAGTTTTAGAATTCAACAGCATAGCAGAGGGCAGCCTGCGAGCTGTTTTCTGCAGCTCACAAACAGCTCTAACATTTGGGATCTGGGGCAAGGAGGGCTGGCCTCTGGGTTCTCAGCTCTCTCAGTCTCCTGAGCCTTGCTTCTTCTAAGGGAATACTGCTCTGGGGTAATTTGATTCTGCATTTTCTTGGGCAGCCTTTGATCCTTTGAGCTTTCCAGGCACTGTTCCTTTTATTTGCAGGCTCTGAAGATGAGAGAATGATTCTGAAAGCTGTAGCCTGGAGAGAGAGTCTCCTTCAGGGCTACTGTCAAATCAATTTCCATGCTGTCCAGGCCTGGAATGAAAAGCACTGCACCAGGGCAGATGTTGTGGAGGGAGAGGCAGGTCCCCAAGTGCTTTCAGCCTCCTCGGGCTGGGATCATCTCCCATTGCTCACACTGTGATGCAGGAGCCAGGAGCTAACTAGCTCTCTTGAGGGGATATTGCCATTCACCCACCTGTTCATCAGTCTACCCACCCACGTTCTGATCATGCTATCCATTCTCTCTACTCATTCCCCTGTCAGCTCACCTATATACCATCTCTCTATTTAACCATCCATCCATCCATCATCCATCCATCCATCCATCCATCCATCCAT
>CAJQZJ010004796.1:6520388-6571722 GCA_907164525.1 Lophiomys imhausi | reverse complement strand
TGTGTGTGTGTGTGTGTGTGTGTGTGTGTGTGTGTGTGTGTGTGTGTAGAAGTCAAAGGACAACCTGCAGGACTCAGTTCTCTCCTACCACGTGGGCCCTGGGAATTCCACCATGTGGCTCTGGCACATAGGTCGTCAGATTTGCAATGGTCGCAAATATTCCTACTGGCTGACCCATCTGGCCAGCCCCCTGTTGCTTGTGTGCCCATATCAACAGAGTCTGCTTAGGAAGGATGCTGTAGACCAAGGAGTGGCAAGTGCTGGGTACAAGTGTGATCTGTGCCAGAGTGAGGGACTCAGTGTCCTATGTCATGCATGACCTTCACACTCTGCAGGTCCTGTAGGTGTCTCCATTAATTGGGGAGTTGCAGCCACAGGCATGAGTCACCTACCTGTCAGAACCCCCAGCACAGAGTGACCTGGAAATGGCAAAAGTCTTTGAGCCCCAAACCCATCTCCAGTGACACACTTCCCCTAGCAAGGCCATCCCTAAGCCTCTCCAAATAGAACCACCAACTGGGGACCGCTAAGCACTCAACTGCCCCAGCTTATGGGAGGCATCTCATTCAAACCACCACATTCCACTCCCAATCTTGATAGTCTCAGGCATTACAAGTTGGTTCTCTCTGCTTCCTGCTTGGAGTTGGAGGTGTAAGTTCTCAGCTGTTCCAGGTGCAGTACCTGGTGCTGCCATGTTTCCCCGCCATGATGGTGATGGACTCTTACTGTTCTGGAACCATAAGCCTCAAATAAACCCTTCCTTCTTTCTGTAATCTGCCTCGGTCACATTGTTTTGTCACAGAAATAGAGAAGTAATTATGACAGCCAGCTTTCTTTATCCTGATACAGTTCAGCGCCCAGCACACAAAATGGTGCCACCTGCATTTGGGGTGGGCCCTCCTATCTATTAACAAAATAATCCCTTCCAGGCTGGATGAAGACTTTCCAGTGTGGCAGCTTTGGAGTTCCCCCTGCTCTATTAGGCACCAGGCAATCCTTATTCCTGCTTTGTAAGCAAGCGCAATAAACTCAGCTGTGGAACTACATGTTGCCTTGTCAATGGGGACTTATAATTTCTTTTGGTTTTTTGAGACAGGGTTTCTCTGTGTAGCCCTGGCTGTCCTGGACTCACTTCTTTGTAGACCAGGCTAGCCTTAAACTCACAGAGATCCGCCTGCCTCTACCTCTGGAGTGTTGGGATTAAAGACGTGTGCCACCACGCCTGCCCTGCCCCCTGTCAATGGGGTCTTATAAAAGGGAACAGTCTTTGTTTACCTTTCCCCAGGGGTGGAACTCTCACCATAACCCCAACCTCCAAATCCCTCACACACCCACCCTCACTGCCCTGCATAGAGTCTGGGAGAAAGTCTATCCTAAAGAGACTGGTGTGGCCGGGTGTGGTGGCACACGCCTTTATTCCCAGCACTTGGGAGGCAGAGGCCTGGTGGATCTCTGTGAGTTCAAGGCTAGCCTGGTCTACAAAGTGGGTCCAGGATGGCCTGGGCTGTTACACAGAGAAAACCTGTCTTGAGAAACCAAAAGAAAAAAAAGAGAGAGAGAGACAGGTGTGGACGTGGTGGGCAGATGTGGTTAGAGCAGCTGGTTCCAGCTCCAAGTTTTTACCCCTATTCCCAAGACAGGGTGAAAGAAGGTTCAGCAGGGCTCCTTTGTGTCCCCAGGAGGGTAACCATTCCTAAAATGGAACATCAGCTTTCTTCTGCGGGGAACTGTTTCCTTGTGTACACACCAACCATTCGTGGTTGGATCATGTCTTTCTGTCAGCTCAGTGTCTGCACATGGGTGTAAGATCACAGACTGCAGCCAGCCAGCTGGAGCATGTGACCTCAGCAGCAACCCAGCTCGTGGGCCACTGGCCTGGACCGCTGGATCTCAGCTGGTACAGAGAAGAGCCGGGCCTTTGTGTTTGAAGAACCTACAAGAGCCTGGTTTTATTTATTTTTAATCAGCCATTTCTAGTCAAAGGCAAAGCCCGAGCTCCACGCAGGTGCCTTATTTGTATTTAGCTTTTATTTACCCAGGGAAGTCTTGGGGGAGGTAGGATCTCATTTGTGGGGACCCCAGTGGCAACACTCCATTACTCAGAGCCTAAATGAGCTCTGCACAGCCGATGAGAGGGGAGGGAGGGAGAGAGGGAGGGAAAGAGAGGGAGGAAGCAGAGAAAAGGGTGGGAAAAGAGGGGAACAGAGAGAAAGGGGAGGGAAAGAAAGGGTGAGAAGGGAGGAGGGAAAAGGGAGTGGAGGAGTGGGAGGGGTTTGGAAGGAAGGAGGGAACTGAGGGAGGGGATGGGAGAAAGTGGAGAATAGGAGGAGGGGTGGGAGAGATAAGAGTGGAGGGAGGGTCCAACCAGAGCAACAGAGTCCCACCAGAGCAACAGACAGTGGACACACAGCCTAGAGTCAATCTTAGCCCAGGCCCTGGCTGGGGTTTCAGCCTGGACACTGAGAGACAAAAGCTAGACTCATTCCCCCTCCAGCCTGCAGGAGGGACTGAGGCCCAAGGAACAGGCTAATTGTACAGGAACAGGTGACTCACACCTGGCATCAGGCCTCACTCTGTTTTAGGGGTACCAGTGACCCTTTAGGGAGCTGGCTGACCCTTCCTGGGAGAGGCTGCAAGTATCTAGAGACTTCAGTGACCAGACACCCCCTAGACCGGCTTCTAGTCAAGCCTGGAGCCTTCATCTGCGTCCCCACCCACCTCTGTCCCCCACTGTGTGATGACACCTCCCTCATGAGACTTGGGGAGGCCAACCCCTCAGCTGGCTGTTACATTTCTTGTCTTCTGAGCAAACACAGGCCTGTGCTTTGTGAGCCGAGGCGGCCCTCTGCTCGCAGTGCTGCAGGCTGCAGCATCCTGCATTGCAGCAAGCTCTGACTAGGCTGGTCTATGAGGATGCCTAGGCATGGTGGAGAAGGATGTCTGGTCATGCAGAAACCAAGAGGAGAAAAGGCCATTGAGTTCAAATGGAGATGGGCCACATCCTTTGGGTCCCTCGTTTGGCAAAGCGAGATGGAGGCCTGGGAAATGACAAGATCCAATATCAATTAGCGCCTCCCAAAAGCTGCTGAGACTAGTCAAGACCAGTCATTATGCAGGGCTTCACCTCCACCCACAGTGGGTTATTTACATAATAGCCTGCCCCTCAGGTTACCCTTCATTAACAAACATGTGCAAAACACAAGCAGCTGGCTGCATCTCATAAATATATATTGTTAACCTGGTATAGACAGCTGACTTTCGATTGCTCAGAAAAGAAGGGGTCAAGGGGTGCCGGAGAGCCCTGGATTGCATTCTGCAGGCAAAGTCTCTTGGTCTGAGGCTCAGCTCATACTTCAGATGACTTCCTGGTTTAGATTCCAGGAACCAGTGATGGGATAGCTCAGAGCGAGCAGTTTCTCCTTCCCTCCCTCTCTCCCTTCTTTCTAAGTGTCTGTGTGTGTGTGTGTGTGTGTGTGTGTGTGTGTGTGTGTGTGTTCGCGCACATGTGCATGCTTGCCCAGCTTGAGTCTCATTCCTTAAGTGCTGTCCAGCTGACTTTTTGAGGCAGGGTCTCTCACTGGGACCTCGCTGATTGGCTAGGCTGACTGGTCAGTGATCCTCCTGTTTCTGCCTCCCCAGTGCTGGGATCACAAGTGTACCAATATACCCAGACATCAGGATGATTTCCGAGTGGTTTCCAGCAGGCTTAGCTTCCTGCTTCCCGGTGTGGGGCTTGGAGAGAGGCCAGAGATGTGCAGTTCAGTTCTGGAAATGTGGACCTTACAGATGTGGGGCAGAAAGGCACAGCCTAAGAACCCACTTGTTTTGAGTGCTTCCTTCTTCCCGCTGTAGCCTGGAGTCCTGGGGACTTCTCTCCATTCCTGAGAGGCTCACATAGCTGAGTGATATAAGGCAGGGCATGCCATTTCTCAAAGTCCCCTCCCAGGAAAGCCAGGAAACAGGGAAGAGATGAGGCTGGAAGCCCAGATTGAGGTGAGTATTCTGGTAGGACAAAGCTATGGAAGGGTTGGTGTCGGTGCTGGGGACAACAGACTCCTTCTCCGGGAACTCATCCACCTGAGTATCCAGCCAGTCTTCTCAGCCACTTGTAGGCAGTTCTGCCCTAATTGCAGGTGGCCTCGGAGTCTCAAAAGTGCACAGATGAGGGAGGACTATTGAGCGGGGGTCCACATGCAGCCTCAAGGAAGTCAGCATGTATGCTAGGTGACAACCTTTCAGAGTCACCCAAGCTCACGCCCACCGTCCTTCACCCACCACTCTGTAAGTAACCCCCCCTGGTTCCAAGGGAAATGTTTTGTAGAGATGAACTGTGGTTTGTCACTGGGACCTTAGAAGTAGGGAGGTAGATGCTACCTGGTCCCTCTGCCCTGTCCCTGCCAGCCCCCAACCTTGCAACAGACAGGCACTGCCTGAGTGTGGGTCTTGACTCACCCTAAGTTAAGCCCCTCCGCAGAGGAAAGAGAGGCTTAGCCCAGCAGGGAAGGTCCTAAGCGCCTAAGCTACAAGCAACCCAGGAAAAGTTTTGCCCAGTCAGGATCCCACTTCTGTGCCACAGGCTGGAACACGGTGGTGTCTGCTGCTACCTCTGTCCACACCATGGCTCCTCGCACCATCAAGGGGGTGCGTTACTTGACATTAATACCCCAGAATCCTTTTTAGCCATCCATCCAGTATTTCCAAACCAATTAATAGTTCTGAGTTTGTGAGAATGACTGACACTCGGGTTTTCCACCGGGGACTCCCTCCAGTCCCAGCACCAATCTGTAGGGGTTGTAATTTAGCAGAGAGAAAAGCAGATAATTTTTAGCTCGGGGGAGGCTACAGGCAATCACAAATACCCTTGAGCAGAGCTAGAGCCTCTGGTTTAAATCGGCCACGCATTGTAATTGGACTTTTGAGCCCCTTTAATGTGAAAAGATGACAGGTGGGGGTGGCTGTGGGCTCTGTTACTTTGGATCTCTTCCCTTCCGGGGGCTAAGATGGGCTCCACTGAACGGGCATGAGCCAGGATGGCCTCAACTTGGACAGTAGTGGGAAGCATCCAGGAAACTTGATAATTTATGGCTCTGGGGCACTGGCGGGGCACTGGCTGGTCAGCACGGCTGGAACAGGTGAACAGGGGATAATTCCTGCTCTTTCTTGGAAGCAAGGGTACCTTGATCAAGCTACTTAGTGTTGAACCAAGAGGCAGCTGCTTGCAGCTGTGATATGAATGGAATGAATCAGTGGATAGAAGTGTGAATGGATGTGGGGTGTGAAAAGAGTAGGCTTGTCAACGCATGCATCCATACAAGAATGAGTGTGTGAGTGAATGAAACAATATCTAGATGAATGAATGGATGAACAAATGAATGAATGAATGAATGATGTGTGAGAGCACAACTCTCTAGCTATCTACTGTGTTCCAGATTTCAGGAGCCTTGTGCTCTCTGTAGGAGCCTTGGTAGGCCTCCTGACAAGGGCAAAAACAAATAGATTCACCGAACCTTCCTGGGGGCCCCAGGCAAGACACACAGTGGCTGACAGAGAGGCCCATCTGTGTTGGGGCCAACTCGGTTTAGGGCTTGCTGCCCTAGCAGGAGTGGCAGGTGAGGTGGAAGTCCTTCTGTAGGGGTTAGATAAATTAGATTTAGAAAATATATAGGAGTTTCTGATACTGTCTCTTAATTCGGGGCCTGAAGAGCATTATCAACATGAAGTCAGCAAAAACAGGAGAGACTTAATAGACTGAAAAATAGGAAAGACTCAATAGACTGAAAAACAGGAAAGACTCAATAGACTGAAAAACAAGGTTAAAGTCAGGAAAACAGGAAAGACTTAATGGACTTGAAGAAACAAAGTATCTGGTCTGACATTGTTTTCAGCTGCTGAGTGGGCGGAGCCCAAATTAAGCTGAAACAGAGTTCCTCCTATTTAAGGACAGTGCATGGAGCCCAGAAAGAGAAGAGGCCCCTGATGCTAGAGAGCTCCAAGAGTCCTGCTGAAAAAAGGGCTGGCCATTGATGGCCAGCTCTCTCCCTGAAGCAGAAAGAAGCCGGTGAGCAAAGAAAGCCTGAGCAAGACACCAAAAGGCCAAGGACTGGACCCTGTGGCTCAGCTTTTGCCTGGAGGGGTTTGATCTGTCCGATCAGTGGCCTAAAGGAAACGGTGCCTGGCTTTAAGGACTGAGGCAGAGCAGCTGAGTTCCTGATTCAAAAGAAGTAAGTTGGCCTGCAGACGGCTGGGGTCTCCCCCAGAGAAGAAAGCATGAAGCCTTATTTAAGGTGAGACTGCAATAACCAACGACCCTGACGAACCTGCATCTGAGAGATCCAGAAAAAGGACTGCTAAGTGTGTTAAAGAATCTACAACAAAGACTGTGTTCCTGACGACTGAGGACCTGCCCCAGAGACTGTATCATTCTAAAAGGTTAGAAAAATAATTATCAATAGGTTTAGTGGATAGGTTAAAGGGGTTGTAGGAATTTATAGGATTAATAGTTAAGAAATTGTTGGTGTTTGCTATAAGTGAATTTAGTAATAAATAAATAAGTGTTAAATAATAATTTAAAAGATCGGTAACATCCTTCCATGGTGGATGAGCCGGTACTGGGCCAGGCTGGTCTGTCATTGCCACACTGGCATTTGGTGTCGTCATCCTTGAGGGAAAGACACACGTGGACTGCAGCCAATCCTAAGAATCCATGCTCACATCTTCTTGGAACCACTTTTGACAGCAGAAAGAGGACAAGGGCATTTGGGGGACAGCAACCGGGGGTTACCCCAACAGAGGGAGCTTTTTTTTTTAAACTATGCTCACTTTTTATTTATTTGTTTGTTTTATGTATATGAGTGCTCTATCTGCATGTACACCTGCAGCCAGAAGAGGGCATCAGATCACATTGTGGATGGTTGTGAGCCACCACGTGGTTGCTGGGAATTGAACTCAGGACCTTTAGAAAGAGCACTAGCCAGTGCTCTTAACCGCTGAGCCATCTCTCCAGCCCCAGAGGGAGCTTTTATGTAGGAAGCCTGAGAGACTCTTGGGTGGAAGCACAGGCTTAGAGACATTAGCCTTGGCTCTGGGCTTGGAATGAGGGTCAGGGCCTAGCCTTATATCTCGAAGATATCCCATGTCTTAGTTAGGGCTTCTTTGCTGCACTAAAACACCATGACCAAAATGCAAATTGGAGAGAAATTGTTTATTCGGCTTACACTTCCGCAGCACTGTTCATCACTGAAGGAAGTCAGGACAGGAGCTCAAACAGGGCAGAGCCTGGAGGCAGGATGCAGAGGCCATGGGGGTGAGCAGCAAGTACTGACTTGCTCTCCTTTGCTTGCTCAGCCTCCTTTCTTATAAACCCAGGACCACCAGCCCAGGGATGGCCCCGCCCACAATGGGCTCAGCCCTCCCCCATCAATCATTAATTAAGAAAATGTCTTATAGCCTGGCATGGTGGCTCACACCTTTAATCCCAGCACTCAGGAGGCAATGCCTAAAGTAAGGAGGCGGGTTGGTTAAAGCAGTTCTCAGAGGTGCTCAGGTGACATCTCCACTCAGGCAGGGTTGGAGCCATGTGCAGAAGAGACCCTCAAAATTTCTGTACACTGTTGGGTGGAGAGGGACATGTAGTCCTGAGGCTGTTGCCCCACAAGACCAAGTACCTTGGGGATCTCCGTGGACCTTGTGTGCATGTGTGTGTGTGGTACATCTACTCCCTGAGCATCCCATCCTGGGCTATATCCCCAGCATCCTGGGCTATATCCCCAGCAAGTCAGGGCTCCTTCTCACACACCCCTGCCTGATGCTCAGGAGCCTTGGAGAGGAAAGAAGTGTCCTGTCAGCAAAGGGAGGCCTGAGCAGGGCTGAAGACACAGGTGGGACCTCATCACCCTTCCCCTGCAGAGAGATGCTGGGCCAGGTTCTTAGAAGTCTCTCTGAGGGTCAGGAAGGCCCAGTTAGAAACCAGAGTTCAGAGAAGGCAGATCCTCCACTGAGCCCATTTGCTGGAAAGTCACTCTTCTGGGGGAATTGGATTTCTTTGCTTACTCTTGAATCCTCTTGCTTTGGGGGACCTCAGCATAGGAGGCAGACTGGAATGAAAAGAAACTTCTTTGAATAAAACACAAAGCACTCTCGAACACACACACACACACACACACACACACACACACACACACACACACACACACACGCTTTTGCTCCAGGAGATGCCCTGAACTTCACAGAGTGTGTCTGGGAAGGTGGAGGGGTTTGGGTAGGAGGGAGGGAAGAGGGTCCTTCATAAACACTCTCATGGTGCTCAGCAGGGCAACCTGGAAAATGCCAGCCATGTATTTTTAATCTGCCTTCTCTCTCTGAATGATAAAAAGCAGCATGGCGAGGTTTGACTGGTGTTCCTAAGAGACACAGAAAGAAGCTGGAGTTCCAAGGAAGGAGATCTGGGGTCTTCAGAGTCACAGCTGAACTCCTGACCTGACTCTCTCCTCCCCTCAGGTGTCAGGAAGGACGTCTCCCCAGTCTACACCTCAGAAGAGCTATCTCACTAAGAAAGTACCAGTCAGAACCATTGAGTTAAGGAGGAAGGATGTAGAAGAAACGAAGGGCAGTGGTGCCCTTGGATCTCCCCTACCCATGCACCTGCCTCTGTCCCACTCATGCTTCTGCACCTGTGCCTGCACCTGTCCCACACCCCTGCCCCTTCCCCTGCTCCTACCCATGCTCCTGGCCCTAGGCCTGACCCGTCCCTATCCATGCCCATTCACAAGCTTCTACCCCCACCCCTCTATCCCGTCCCCACCCTACCCATGTAGCTGCCTCTCCCCCTGCCCCTAGCAATGCACCCATTCCTGCCCCTGTACCCTGTCACTGCCTGCCTGATACATGTTTCCAACAATGCCAACCTTAGACTTCCAGATGGAACCACTGGAAAGGTGTGTGGAAGTGGCTTTTATTGGGGAGGGAAGCTAAGGGTCAGAAAGTTCTCCAGGGTGAGAGGACATGGGCTGAGGACAAGGACTTCATGGTCTGGGTCCAAGTAGAGCTGAGTCAAGAGGGGAGCTAGTGGGAGCTGAGCAGGGCACAGTGTCTTGGGGCTGGGTAGTCGCTGTGCAGCCTTGGTGGCCTTGGGCAGGTCCTGGAAGTTCTGAGTGCTCCTATTTCCCTATTCAGCCACAGAGAAGAACCATCAATTGTGTTTTGTCAGAGTGACGAGCAAAGGAACTAATACATACGATCCGGACTCCAGTCCTCATGACCGTACAGCAAGTGCTCTTAACTTGTGAGTCGTGCTTCCAACCCTAAAAAGAACCTCAATGCATGTGGGACACAGGTGAAAACTGAAGATTTAAGAGCCAGATGCAGGACTGGAGAGATGGCTCAGTGGTTAAGAGCATTGGAAGCTCATCTAGAGGACCCGGGTTCAGTTCTTGGTCCTGCATGGTGGCTCACAGGCCTCTGTAAATCCAGTTCCAGGGGATTGATCCCTCTTCTGGCTTCTGTGGGCATTGTGCATATGTAGTGTACACACATGTACATGCAGGTAAACACTCATAAAATAAAAACAAATAAATGTTTAGTAAAAAGAAAATGAACCTTAAAAAAGAAAGAACCAGAATCACCTGATAATAAATGTGAAGTGGTGTCCCTCTGGGGTCAGATCAAGTGCATGTGTGATGATGTCCTTCCCACGAGCATCACAAGGGACATTCTTTCTCACTGTGTGCTCATTCATTCATCCAACAAACATGGACAGACTCTTCTGGGTGTTAAAGCATTGAATACCATGCATGAACACCAGAAGGCTTTGCAGTATGTTTGGAGTGTGCTCATATACAATACATACAATAGGTACCACAGTGAGGTCATAAGTCAAAAGCTGAGGCCGTGGAAGAAGGCTCGCCTTGACCAGCTAGCATCTGGGGTGCCTTCCAGCCCAGGCGTGACACAGATGAGGAAGTGGGCTAAGGGGGCATGAGTTGCATCTATAACCTACAGGGCTTTTGTAAATGGGCTTCAGGGAAGCTGGAAGGCTCTTGAAGTAGTGTCATGGGAAACAGCCTCTTCTGGTGCATGGCACATTCCCATGATGGTCTGGGATCCATCTAAATGAGGTTGAGAGGAAGGGGAAGGTGGGCAGATGTTAGCCAAAGGGTGGGCTAGCAGGGACCCTCAAGTGGTGGAGGAGGTACCATGCACAGGTTGGGCACAGCATGGATGGAATTAGAGAGGAAGGTAGGTGTCAAGAGGCCATTGGAAGCAAGGCCAGGGCAGCAGTGGGAGCCAGGGCTGGGGAAGATTCCAAGGCTTATGGAGAGGAAGGGAGAGTTCCTTGGAACAGGTTGTTAGAGGTGACTGTACTGCTGCAGCTGGGACCCAAAGAGACAGGGTCTCCAAGTGGAGCTGAGTCAAGAGGGGAGACAGCCTTCCTTGTTCCCATGGGCAAAGCAACTTGTCTTGGCCTGGCTGGTCTATGTTTTTTAAATTACCCTGCCGTGTGTTACTGTTCCTGGGCAGATGTGAACAGACCAAAGTAACAATACCATCAGAGTCCAACTTGGTGGGACAATGAATTTACTGGGGTTATGTTTAGGAGCGTGGAGGACTCAAAAGCTGCTGCATCACTCAAAGCCCACTCTAACATGGGTAAGAACTCATTAAAGCTGGAACCTGGAGTTCTCTGCACAACTCACAGGAATCTGAACAGGTTGTAAAATCTCCTCTCCTTAACAGTCCTTACCACTTACATAACCTTGGGCAAGGGGCGGCTTTGTGAGTCCTGTGAGTTTCAGGGATTTCCTGAGACTTGTGAATTATTTACTTCCTCAGTCTTCAGGAGTTTCCTTCCAGGATGGAATATTTCAACTGGGAGGAAATTGCTATACCATGCCTTCCCTAAGTTCTACCACTACCCTCTCATCTGAACTCCAGAAAGTCCAGAGATGACCTTTACAGCCATCAGCTAGGAAATGGTGGAAGACTGGCCCCACTGGTTGGGGCCACTCCAGGCAGAGGTGGATATAGCACAGGAAGCTCACATTCTTACACATGCTCAGGCTCATGAAGGGTTCAGGAAGAAGGAAGGGAGTAGAAGTTTCTAAGAAAAATACATGCATGGGGATGTCTGTCACTAGCATGAGTAGGAGGGGCTAATCTAGGCCTGAGTGCTTTTTAAAAAATATTTAATTATTTATTTTATGTATATGAAATATCTGCATATATACCTGCAGCCAGAAGAGGGCATCAAATCACATTGTGGATGGTTGTGACCCCCCCATGTAGTTGCTAGGAATTGAACTCAGGACCTTCGGAAGAGCAACTAGTGCTCTTAACCCCTGAGCCATCTCTCCAACCCAGCCTGAGCACTTTTTACTGACTGAGAACTGACCATTTGCTTCCTAAAATGCAAGTCAACTCTGGTGAATTCACAGATCATAAATCACTCTTGCCCCTTCTCTGTGTTTCAGAGCTGATGCCTCTGGCCCTCCGCTCCCACCCGGCATTCTGTTACAGTTGTGCCCATAGTGGTGACAGGGTGAAGGTCTGCCCCATTCATAATCAACTGTGTAGAATGGAGGCTACAAACCCAAACTCTTTGTTCTCAAACCAAATAAGCAGATTGAAGTGGGTGGATTGTGGGTGAGAGTCAAGTGTCTGGCTCCTGGGCTGGGATATGTACCAGGAAAGACCCTAGGGGAGCAGAACTGATAGAAGGCACACAATCACGTCGACCCAGCTACCTTCCTACCTATCTGTAAAAGGGTCTGTACTGACAGGATTAGCCCATAGGGACTAGGCAGCCCAATGATGCTCATCTGTGTGCTGGAGAGACTGACTGAAGCTGGACTCCTCAACAGTCTCCATCCCATGTGGAAGGTCTGGGAGGGTCCTGAAAGTCACTGGGCATTGGTCTATGTTGGCACCTGAAGAAACTAGAGTCTAGTGGCAGGGGAGGTGCAGCAGCAACAACAGGAGCCATAGTGGTAGATAGTGAGCAGCAAAGACAGGGAGGATGTTTACTCCACGGGTCTCTTTGTATCTGGGCACTGGAAAGGAGGGTTTTCCTCCCTCATCTGATCTTTCCAGGAAGTGCCCGAACAGGCCCACTCCGAGGTGTGTATCTTGTTACCAGATCTACAGTTAAGTCAATTAAAATTAAGAATCACAAGAACTGAGTCTCAGATGGCAGTTGTGGCAACTGGGGGACCTTTTTCTTTTCTCCTGGTTCTTTGGCCGTGAGGTGGGACTCTCTATAGTCCAGGGGAATGCTGCTTGATTAACTCCAAACCTCAATAAGAACTGGGGCTGGAGAGCTGGCTCAGTCGCTGAGAGTGCTTGCTGTTCTCGAAGAGGACCAAGTTCAGTTCCCAGCACCCACATCGGGCATCTCACTTCTGCCTGTGACGCTAGCTCCGATCGGGGGAGGGCTCTTCTGCAGGCACCCACACACAAGTGGTCACAAGCACCGCTGGGAAAGTGTGTGCTGCTCATGGTAGTGGAGAGGTCAGAATATGCTGAATGCTGGTCCCCTGGACCCTACCAAGGGCCCCTTCCCCGTTGGTTTTTTGTTTTTTGTTTTTGTTTTTGTTTTTTTTTTTTTTTTTTGGTTTTTCGAGACAGGGTTTCTCTGTCTATCCTTGGCTGTCCTGGACTCACTTTGTAGACCAGGCTGGCCTTGAACTCACAAAGATCCACCTGCCTCTGCCTCCCAAGTGCTGGGATTAAAGGCGTGTGCCACCACCGCCCGGCTCTCCCTGTTGGTTTATCTGTGCACTTTCCCCATGGCAAACTCTCCCTGTGGGAGCAAAATGACTTCCTGTGTGTCTTCTAGCGAACTGTTGGACCTAGAACAGCCTTCGGGACTCTGAATTCACACATGTGACCTGGCCCTTCTCTACGGGCCCCATGTCCTTTTCTCATTGGTGAATCAAAGGTCCCTTTAGACAATGCCTGAGGTCCTCTGGTACAAACATGATGCAAACATATAGAGAGTGCTGTTCCACTGGGGCCACAGAACAGTCGCCAGTGGAAACCACTGGGGTCTGATCACCCCAGCACTGGCAGGAAGGGAGGAAGTTATTGCCCCAACAGCCCTTGTTGTTCCTGGGCAATCCCTGCATAAGATGTGATGGCGGACAGGAAGCATCATGTCTGGGAAGTGAGAGAAAGGGGGAGTTTTGAGGTGGAAGGCTGACTACAGATGGGGAAACCTCTGGAATGAAAAGATGAGAATCTTGGGGAAGTAATTTCGCTGACTTCTGACCTCTAAGGAGTTCATAGTTAGGGACTTAAAGAACATCACCAAGCCATCAATTGCCACCGCCCTCTCAGAGCCCGACTCCATCTTGGGCAGTTTGCACAAACTGGATGTGATGTGCAGTGCCGGGAATGAAAGCCAGGGCTTGGAAGGTAGAGGCAAGAAGATCAGAAGCTCAAGGTCATCTTTAGCTATGTGACACGTTCAATCAAGGCCACTCTGGGCTACAAGAGACTCTGCCTCAAAAGGGGGAAAAGTATTGCAGAGACACATTTTTCAGATATGCTTTGGCACAACCCATGGTAGGTGTCAGAGTACGAAATCACCTTGGAGGTGTCTTGTCTGCTCTTGTTATCTCACGGATCAGATGAGGGAGCAGAAGTAGAGAGTCTGAGGCCTTTTCAAAATGGTACCACCAGCTAGAGGCCATGGTGGAGTCCGTGTTTGACTTTCTCTTGTCAGTCTAAGAAGACACTTGTAAAAACTATAAAACACATACACATGGTCATAACACGCGGACACATAATACATGTACACACACACAAGCACACACATGGACACATACACACAAGTACACACATACACACATGGACACACACTCCACAGCTACACTCATCAAGTTTTTGGGGTGCATAGGGCACTTGGGTGATCCATAAAGTTAAGGAATAATTCAGCCTGTCATTAACCTCCCACCTACAGGTACCACTCAGGAGTTCCCAAGTCATGCCTACCTCTGACCTGTTGGGTACAGGGTCAGGGGGTCTCCTGACATTCTAATGCTCTCTGTAATTCATTAGAGACTCATGGAAATTTGGAAATCATATACTTATGAGTAGTTTAAATCTATATATAAAATATTCAGAGGGAAGTCATGGGAACCCTGGACACGCAGGTTCCATGTCCTCTTCTTGTGAAATCAAGATCACCTTGAATCAAGGCTGGTCTGTGCAGGGATTGAGTAGAGTCCTGAGTGAATGTGTGTTGTTGACATGGGTATGGTCATGTCCAGGTCCCCCCCCCCCAGTACCTGAGACCCATGGGAAATAGAAAGCCTTCCCTCCTGGTCTGAGAGAATGTTGACCATGTAAGTAGAGAATGTCCACACAGCTTTCTCCCCACAACTCTACCCAAATATCTTAAAACTGCTTCTCTCCTTGAACCTGCTCCCAAAGACTAGCTAGACCTGCCCCCTTCTTTTACTGTATGCATTAGCTCCACCTCCTTGTTCAGCAATAATCCACCTCCCCTCAACTGTATATAATAAACAGTCTGAGTTTGGGCACGCTGCAGCTTCTCTATCAGAGAGCCCAGTCCATCCGATCACAGCTTTGTCTGTGTGTCCGTGTGTCTGTCTGTCTTTTCCTCATTCCCTTGTAGCTCCTAGTCTGATTAAATCCCCAGAGCTTTGCGAGGAAATGGCTGGTCAATGGCTGGGGAGGAGCATTTGTTCAGCATGCCCGAGGCTCTAGCTTGACTCCAGCATTTGGGGTGGGGGGATGGTGAGGCACTTCCCATAAAGTGAGAAGACAGATAATGGACTGGGAGGAAATATTCCTGAATCACACATTTAGCAAGATGAGGAATGAAATATCTAGAGAGCTTTTAGTGGGGCTCCATGACACCAAATGATGGATTCAACCTCAACCTCCAGCCCTTCACTCTTCTCTGGGTCTTGGATGGGCCTGAAGTCCCCAGCCAGTAGTCATATGGCTAGGCTTTCCTGGACAGCCTCCTCCTGAAGCTGCCTGTAGCCTGCTGCTAGCCGCTTTCTTAGCACAGCCCAGCCCCTGCCACTCAGTAGCTCCCGAGAGTGTTGAAGTTCCATGCCCGGAACCGGGGGCAAAGACCAGACATAAATCTTGATTTACCACTGAGGGTTGTCATGACCATTTTATCAAGAGTGGACTGAGACTGAGAGAGGGATAATAGGCAGGACCTAATATCGCTCCAGAACCTGCAAGTGGCCAGTGCTGGGGCCAGACACATCAGGCTCAACATCTCTGGGCTGAAGCACTGAGCAGACCCTCTCTAAGGATCCACTGAGGAGAATCCTGAGCAAGCCCTCCTTCAGGTCTTCATGGACCCAGTGAGCAGACATACACTTCCGCTGTGAGGGACTCACATTTCCTAAGGCGGATGTGCAGACTCCTGAGATGGACACTCAGGGCTTCTCTCAGGTGTCTGAGCTGTCACCTGCCTGGGCTGCCTCCAGCTGGGAAGCTGTGATAATTACTTTTGTCAGCTTGACACAATCTAACATCACTTGGGAAGTGTCTCCAGGAGGGACTGCCTAGAACAGGTTGGCCTGGCCTTATCTCTGGGAGATTGTCTTGGTTGCCTTAATTGGTGTGGCAGACATATCCACTGTGGATGGCCCCATTCCCTTGGCAGTGGGTGCCGGACTGTATAAGAGCAGAGAGGATGCTACGCATAATGAAGCATGTGTTTGTTATTCTTTGCTCTTGACTATGGATGCGACATGGGACCATCGGTCTTTAGGTCCTACTGCTGTGACTTCCCCAAAGTGAAAGGCTGAAACCTGACATTATGAGCTAAAATAAGCCCTTCCTCCCCCAAGAAGCTTTTATTTAGAGTATTTAATCAGAGCAACATAAAAGAAACTAGGATATCCATGATGATGCTGGCTCTGGAGCAGCCGCCACTAGGATGGGAGCCCACTGGGTAGCAGCCACCTTTGGCCCAGTGAGCATTCAGGGACAGAATCTATGACAGGTGAGCTACACAGGGCCACCCACAAGGTGTGTTACCTCTTGAAAAAAAAATCAATAGGCTTCTTGTTTTTGTGTCCAGAAGTAGTTTGTCAGAGATGATACTTGCCCGGGTGACAAGATATTTTATGATAGAGCATGTGGCAAGCCATGGGGTCCCGGGTGGCTTCCAGCATGGGTAGACATACTTTCCTGTCATTATGGGCAAGTCTAACCTGCACGAGGCTGGGTGGTAGATGCTCAGTGAGCCAGCTCCTGTTCTGTGGGAAGCTGGGAGGGAGGCTGTAACTGGTGGGTTGTCACTGGCATAGGGGAGGCAGATCCATCATGGTGGAGCTAATGTGTGGACACCGAGGCCTACCCTCACTGTATGGGAGCCAGAGGACTGAGGGAGGTTACCAGGAGTCACCAAGACCCGATCACCAGGACAAAAGCTTCCACCTCAGGGCTTTTACTGTTCCCTCCGAGCTTCTGAAAAAATGGTTCCTCCCTGCTTCCCTCCCAAGCCTCCTTCATCTTCTCCCTCTCCCTCACCTCGATTCTTTCCATCTTCTCTTCTGCCTCTCCCTTTCCTTCCTCCCCAATCTCCTCTCTTCCTGTTTCCCTTCCTTCTTCTTCCTCAATTCTGCCCCCTTATCTTTTTTTCCTTCAACTTCCCCTCCCTTTTCTCCTTCCTTCTCCTCATCTCTTTCCCTCTCCCTCTCTTCCCCTTCCCTTTTTCCTCCCAGGCTTTCCTTTCTCCTCCTGTCTCCTCTACCCATTCCCCACCCTCTAATCCCTCCATCACCCTTTCTTCTATCCCCCCCTTCTTTCCCTCCCCCCTTTCCCACAAGTATTAGAGGGCCTTCTGTGTGCCCACTTCTATTGAGTTTTGCTTCCCCAAGGTGGCTGACAGGAGAGGATCGAGTGATCACCTAGTGTGGCAGGTTCTCATGCCCAGGACAGCAGGGTGGGCTTTTCTACTACCACCCTGAGGGAGGTGCATGGGGACAGGCTGAGCCTGTGCTGTAGGGACAGAGAGGTGGGAAGGAGGAGAGGCCAGTCCAGAGCCCCAGGTGCACTGGCCTCTAATTCTTAGCCACTAGAGCTCCTAGGGCCCCCCTTCTCCTCCTCTCCTCCCCAGATGTTGGGGAAGGAAAGAGAGGGACCAGGATTCCTCCTCTGCCTCAGAGGTCCTTTGCTGGACTGTGAGATAGATGTCAGGTGACTTGGGACACCCCGTTTATTTATTTGTTTGTTTGTTTATTTATTTAGTATTCTAAGTGGCTAAGTGGGTCCCTCTTTTGCCTCTGGGCCCTTTGACCTATACATACCTCGAGGTGGAAGGGGGCTCAGTCTGGTGACCTGACCACTAGCTGGCTGAGAGATTCCAGGTGCTAGGGGCCATGCAGAGTCTCAGGCTGCGGAAGACGGGCTTGGGCCCAGGAATTCACATTTCTCCCTACCCCCAGGGGAAGATCTGCTTACACTTTTTCACTGTTTGGCAAGCAACCTGAGGTTAAGCAGGTGGGAGGACAGAGTGATTAGGGAAGACCACCGAATGCTCTCCCGGCTCCTAGCTTCACCCTCTATGTGTGTCCATCAGGGCTGGTATGAGGCAAGAGTCCCCAAGAGCATCCTTCCTTCCGAATCACCCTCCATTGCTCCTCCCCCTCAGCTCCTCCTCTTGGGCTCAGGCCAGGGCTGCCCAGGACAGAAGAGTCTTCAATACCTTCCTCGTGGAAGGAGGAGTCAGAACCTAGCCAGCAATGACTCAGTGTTTCTGAACTGACATACAAAATCCTGGAGCCTGGGGCCTGTCTTGTCACCCAGCCGGCTAGGGGCACCCCTGCCACCCAGACCTGAGGTCAGAGAGGGTCCCCCATGCTGAAGTGAGGAGGTGGTGCCGGGCTGTGTGGGGGACGCTCATCTCCACCCCGCAGGGAGGCGCATGCCAGGATGCTGGCTCGTAGCCCTGGCAGAGGAACACAGACTTGCTGCCGCGGAGTTAATTAGGAAGAGGGGAGGTGGTGGAGGGAACTGGCAAACAGAAGGAGGGCTGTGCCAAGCGACTGATGCCACGTGCCGCGCTCTGGGTTTGGGTGGGAGATAGGCAAAGCTGGCTGTTGGGAGGTCGCCTCACCCCTGGCGTATCTGCACCTGCCAGATCGGCAGATGGGATAACGAGGCCCCACCCCTGGCCTTTATCAGGTGCCTCCTGGAGCGAGAGACCAGGCCCACATCGTGGGAGGGGGACTTCTGGGGGAGGAGAACAGTCCACGCAGCTGGGCTTCGTGCACAGAAATCACAATCGCACCGGAGCTGATTAATTAGCATGGAGGAACTGGGATGAGGCAGAAACGACCACTGAGCCCCTCCTTGAGCGCTCAGTAGCCATAGTGGCCACAGTGGCCAGGGCTACTGCTCCTGCCTATGCAGGTGGAGGCGGTATCATTGATTTTTTTTTAAATTTATTTTTTAAAGATCTACTTATTTTATTTTATGTGTATGAGTGCTTTGCCTAAATGTATGTATGTGCACCAGGAGTGTACCTGGTTCCTGTGGAGGCCAGAAGAGGACGTCAGATCCCACAGAACTAGAGTTTCAGATGGCTGTACCATTTAGATCCTGAAAACCAGACTGGGGTCCTTTATAAGAGCAGCAAGTGCTCTTAACCCCTAAACCTTCCATCTCTCCAGCACCTAAACTAAAAATGCTATTTTTACAATTGCTCAACTGTGTGTTGGGCGGACATGAGTGTGCCATAGCACATGTGTGGAAGTCAGAGAACAACTTATGGGAATTGATGTGCTCTTTCCACTGTCTGGGTTCTAGTGATCGAAGCCAGGTTGTTGGACTTGGTGACAAGGACATTTACCTGCTGAGCCATCTCCCCTATTGTCACTATAGGTAAAGCACACTGTTGGCCAAGGCTACCCTAGTCCTCAGCAGCTGGCCCTATACTTTAGAAAGAACCTCTTGGGCCTGGGGAGATGGCACTTGCCCTGCAAGCATTGGGACCTGAGTTCAACCCCCAGAACACACATAAAAGGTGGGAGGTGGTGGTCCATGCGTGTAATCTCAAGGACACAGGCAGACCCCTGGGGCTCACTGGCCAGCCAGCCTAGCCTGCTTGCTGGGTTCCAGGCCAATCAGAGACCCTGTCTCAATGAACACGGTGACAGCTCCTGAGGAATGACAGCCAAGATTGACTTCTGAGCTCTGCACACATGAACATACACATATGAATAGGCATGTGTGCATACACACACATAAACACGTGTGCACACAGAACTTACTGCTTTGATTATCACAACCATTTCTTCAGTTGTTTCAGCTCCCACTTAAATCCCCATATATCATCATTACTGCACTCCAAGAAAAGAAACACACATGCAAATTAAGAGTGTCAATCATTCAAGGGACATTAGGGAGCCTCTGCTAGGACTATGGTAGGTACTGTCCAGTGCCCTGGGGTTTCTCAGCTGAGTAAGAGTGTGCTCCATTTTCAGAGTTTGGAGCTCAGCTGTGCATAGGGTCAATGCCAAAATCACTTTGTAGTGAGCACACAAAGCTACAGGAACCTGGGTAAAGGATTGGCCAATCCAGATTCAAGAACACGTCTTTGGAAAAATCTGACTATCTATTCTATTTTTGGATATTTGGAATTTTACCCTGTTTCAAGGCCCTGCTTTCTGGATCCTGTAGTCCCTCTTCTGATAATGGTTCTTGAGAAAAATCATGAATGTTGTTTGGGTTCATGTCAAGGCTGGGCTGCAGAAACCAGGTTTGAATTTTAAATAGCCCCCTATTTGTCACGTAACCTCAGCCCCTGCTTCATCTCCCTCTGCCTCCCTGCAAGACATTCTCTGTCCCTTGCTTCTTTTGGTTGACTTTCTGCCTTTCTTTTTTAATTAACTAATTTTATTTTTGTGTGTATATATGTGTGGTGTGCATGCATGCATGTGTGTGTTTGTGTGAGTCTCGGTGCTCTTGTGTGTGCTGGAAGCTGCAGGTTGACGATGTTGGAGTCTTGCTCCATTGCTCCCCACCTTATATTCTGCAGCAGAGACTCTCACTTGAACCCATAGCTTATTGCTCTGGACAGTCTGCCTAGCCGGCTTGCTCCAGGATCTCTATCTCAGCCTCCTGAACACTTGGTTTAGAGTTGGGCCATCAAGCCTACCTGGCATTTATATAGGTGCTGGAATCTGAACTCTGGTCCCTAAACAGCAAGCACTTTACCTACGGAGTGCTCCTGATCTCTGCCTTTCAGCTGGAGGGTTTTGGCCATTCATGTTTAATGGGCTGTCTCTGGGGGTGGGGCTCATGTCTGCCAACTTGCCTTGTCCTTTTTGTTTGTCCCATCTGGTCTTTGTCTCTCCCTTTCTTCTTCTCTGCCTTGTATATTTCTCATGATTCCATTTGTTATAGTTTCATTTTTGGGACACAGACTCATCATGTATTCCAGGCTGGCTTTGAACTTGATATATAGCCAAGGAAACTTGAACTTCTAATCCTCCTGCCTCTATTTTCCTGGTGCTAGGATTACAGACATGTGCCACTATGTCTACATTATGCCCAGTTTATGTGATGCTGGGGATTGAACCCCCACTTAGACTCTCTTGGACCCCAGTTTCTCCTCTCATGAAAGAATGGCCAGTGTGTGCTCTTCCAGCTCAGCATGCAGTGTGTTGTGGTTTCTTCTGTCTTACCTTAGGCAACTTCATTGTAGTTGCACTGTGAAGCTGGTTGTTATCAGGGCTTTATTAGCCTCTGCTCTGGAAAGTCTAAGCCGGTGAAGGCTCAGCCACCTGTCCCAATATGCCCACCAAAGGGCCAAAGGGCAGGGGAGGTGCTTCACTGCATGTGGCCACCCTGGGAAAGGTAAAAACCTTCCATAACTCCAGATCTGTCTTGAGGATCTGACAGGAACTTTAAGGTTTTTGTGGAAAAGAGGAACAAAGAGGGTCGCTGTGTGTTGCTGAGGATCTGGCTGGTCATTATCTCAGGACAGTGTCTGTGAAGTGGCTTCTGAGGAGGTCCTTAGTTGTCTCCTAAGACGACAATCTGGTTCCAAGAGATGGCTGCTCCTGGGCTGGGGTATAGCCTCAGCTCCCACTGTTCTCAGTGACTGTCATGGGTCAGCCGTCCTGTGAGGTCTGCTGTTATTTGGGGTAGTTCTGGTCCCTTGTCATAAACATGTTTATTGGACAATCCTGATGCTTCTAGAAACTGCTGCACACACAGAAAGGAGTGACTGGGAAGGGAAGAAGAGAAATCAAAGAAGCGGAGCAACCCAGAGAATGACAAGATGGCGTCAGTTAGACCAGCGGCTAGCCACAGTCAGCAAGGGCGCCAAGCACTATGGAGTCAGAGGGAGGCAGCACAGACCTCCAGCACCACAGAGCCTTTGGAGAGAAGTTAGCTAGAGGAACACCATGGAATGGAATGGAGAGAGGAAAGCTAGGTCCACCTAAATGCATAGAACATAAATTGGAGGCCAGATTTCCAGCCCTTCGGTGACCAAGAGAGCTGGCCTGGGTCCCCTCTGTCTGCCGCACCCACTTCCCTGAGCTGTTACCTGATTATCTTTAAGCTCATCTTCAACAATCCCCGTCCTAGCTCCTCAACCTTTCAAGGGCCTCAGTTCACAGCTGTGAACACATTTTGTAAACAGCCAGGACTGGACATATGTGAACAATTAGACTCCTCTAGATCCTCGACCCAGGAGTCAGGCCCCAAGACATGAAGTCATGCTTCTATTTTAATCTCTCTTTCTCCTTGTGGAGAGGAGATTTGGGAAGGGTAGAGGGAAGTGGAGAGAGGGAGAACAAAGATGGCCAGAGGAAGAGAGCTGGCCGGAGATCTGGACTGGAGGATACATATGGTTCCAGAAGGTGCTGGTTGCCCCAAGGGTTCCCTCCTCTGGCCTCCTCTGCCTTCCCTGTTCTTTCCATTGTTCTGAAGCCAGATGCAAGGGCTCCTGTTCCAGGATATTGCCTCCCTCCCCCTCACAAGTTAGAAAGAAGCCTTGGGTGAGGGGCACTGAGGGATTGCGGGCGGGGGAAGGGCTGCCACTCTGTGCCAAGCATGCTGCGGAATCACTGTTTTCATTTTTTGAAGTCAAAACCACTCATGAGGCTCCCCCGCCCCTACCCAGAGTCCCTCCATTATCCCTAGGCCATTTGGTGGTGGTTGCCATGGAGACCACAAGCAAAATGGCATGCAAATCAACACAGTAAGAACAACAGGAGAAGATGGGCCCAGGGAGTGGGGGCAGCTGGAAATGCCTCTACCCACAGCACCCCTGGAACAAAAGACTCTAGATCTGCCAGGGTTCAAGGAGGTCCCCCATCAGCAATCTAGTGAGGGAAGGAGGCAGAGTGTAAAGCTGGGATAGCTGGGTTTTCTGAGAGGATGGCCCAGGAAAACCCAAAGAGGGATCTGTCTACCCTGTAGCCCAGCCTGTAGCATTAGCCATCAAATAGGATCTGGGAGGGGCTCTAGGTCTGGCATAGGGCCAGAACGATGCTCAGGGTAGAGGCTCCCTTTGCCAAAAAGATACCTGGCTCACAGCCACCCAGGAAGAAGCATGGCAGATCAACCCACCCAAAGCCAGGTCCCTGGGGCTTGGCGCAAGCTCCTTCTCTCCACCCATTTGGAAGCTGTCTCTGTTCAGACTCCCAAGGCCTCAAAGAGGCAATGGAGCAACTCAATTTTTAAGAAGAAAGACCACAGCCCCCAAGAATCTAGATCTGTGAACTTGGGGCCTCTTGATTGAAATGAGAGTTGACTACAGAACTGGGAGTTTGGACACCCTTTTCTGTATCCTGGAGGTTTCCCCACTGAGGTTGATCAAAGCCCCAGGAAATGGCCTGTGATAGGCTCGCCGGCACACTGCCACCTCATGGCCCTTGCTCAGAGGCGATGGGGAGAGAGGGTAGAGCTCTACAAATGGCCGCTCTCTGGGTTAGGGGTGATGCATAGTCTTCTTGGAGAGGTTTCTGGAAGTAGCAGTCAGCTCTTCCCATCAATATCGCTCCCCAGATCCCATCTCAGTTGCAAGTTTTCTGAGCACACACAGCCTAAGATAGCGTTGGGTTGGGGCTGGGAAGGACCCGCTGCGGCCCGTTGGGTTCTATGTTCACAGCCACTTTGCTTGCGCAGACTGGATACCCATTGCATTACCATGAGGGTGTGCCAGAGCCCAGAGCACAGGGACCCATTGTCCCCTGGGACATCTCCCCTTTCCACTAAGGTGAGGCTCAGGAAACCCTTCTGTCTCAGAAGATGAAAGGACAGATTCTCTGCCGCCTATTCATCAGGAACACCAGGGGATCAACTCTCCTGGCATTTGGACCCTGTGGAGGTGACTCAGGATGGACAGGAACAGGTCAGGGCCCTTCAGAAGCCAAGCCAGTGCTACAAGGCTGGTGTTTCTAGCCCTGCTGTGCTCTGGAGCATTGCCAGACCTTCACATGTTGGGGGATGTGTTTCTCAAAGCCACGTGGTGATGGTGTCTGCAGGAGCGGGTAGCCTTTGGCAGGCGATTGGAGTTAGGCACTGTCATGAGAATGGGACCTCATGGTGGCATTAGTGGTTTCATGAGAACAAAAAGAGAGGGCTTCCATGGGTCACATTTTGATGGCTCTCAAGTTATGCTAAGAAATCCTTTCTTTGCTTTTCTCTGTCATTTGGTAAGAAGGGTATGGTGGCTCTTGAGCTGGAGGACATTGCAGTCCAAGAAAGTGAAGCAGGACTCACTGGGCTCACAGGAGGGGCTCAGTCTGCGTCTTTCCTCTGTAAATGCAGTTTCTGGTGAGATTTCTAGAAAACTGCAGCTTTATAGCAGCGGAGGAGACAGGACTTAGCAGTGGTAATTGTAAGGGAGTTTTTGCTGCTCTGTTAACAACAGGCTCTAACCAGATCCCTGGGTAAGAAGCTCTTTTTTCTTCTCATGTTCCTGAGACCTTCCCTGACACTCTGATATTGGAATACTCCAAGTCAGTGCAGACAGGGGAGTGTGTCTCCTAGGAACTCTCATGTTGCTCCCAGTGCCTAGGAGTGGGATAGAGCATCACCTTGAGAGGGGGCCTGAGCCATGGAGGGCTCAGTAGGTAGTCTGTGTCCCCTTCCTCTGTGGCAGGGAGTAACCCCATCCTCTGAGGGTTACTGTGGAAGTTCAGCTTCAAGCCACTAGCTGGCGGATTGCTTGGCCTCTGGCCCCGCCTCCCAGGAGCCTGTAGTTCACTGCTGGGAGGGACTAAGAGCCCTGAACTTGGATCTGGTCTTCAGGATTGGGAGAACACAGAGAAGGGACGCTTCTGAAGAGAACCCAGCCCTCTGCCTGCACGGAGCACCAGGCTGAGCAGAGAAAAGGTGCTGCAGCAGACTTGAGTCCACTTCTCTGGTGTGCCCCAAGCTGCAGGGACTACAATCAAGATACTCCAACTCTTTTAAAAAAAAAAAAAAAAACCATGTTGATATTTTATTTTTCAAAATGTCTTGTTTTTGTTTTATCTTCTTACCTTTGTCCAACTCCCACTTACATATTTTTCTTTATTTTGTGGTGAAATTTTTAAGTCTATTTTCTTAGTATTCTTTTTTCTTTTCTTCCGCCCCCTCCTTTATCACCTTTGCCTTTGTTAACTTTCAGCTTCAAAAATTCTACATCGTTTTTGCTCCTTTCTTTCCTTTTTTAGATTTTTTTTTGTTGTTGTTGTAAATTATATTTCTGTTGGGGGGGGGGTATATACATGCACACAAAGTGTCTGCAGAGGCCAGTAGAGGGTGTTGGATCCTCTGGAGCTGTGGGTTTGGGAACTGAACTCAGATTCCCTGCAAGAGAAGTATTCACTCTTAACTGCTGAACAACCCTCCAGCCTTCCTTTTCTATGCTTATTGGTCATGAACTGATTCTACATGGGTATGTCTGACTTGTTTTGGTGTGCTTGGTATGACTTCTCTCATGAGAAGGCTGGTTAGGGCTGGGCGTGGTGGCGAATGCCTTTAATCCCAGCACTTGGGAGGCAGAGGCAGGTGGATCTTTGTGAGTTCGAGGCCAGCCTGGTCTACAAAGTGAGTCCAGGACAGCCAGGGTTACACAGAGAAACCCTGTCTTGAAAAACCAAAAAAAAAAAAAAAAAAAGAAGAAGAAGGCTGGTTAGTAAGGACAGAACAGAACCAACACCACATAGATCCTGGGGCTGAGAAGTCCAATGATAGCCGTCGTCAGGCAAGAGATGCAGAGAACGCAGCAGCTGCCGAGTCTGAGAAGCCGGATGCTCCGCAATTCTGTTGGGGACCAAACGTCTGGAAGTTCCCCCAGAGAGTCACTATGCTGAAAACAGAAGCTGGAGTCTGATGCCATTGGTTGATGACGGCAGCTGCAGATACACTGGGTGTGTGAGGCTTGCTCGGACGCAAGCCCCCTTCTTCCTTATCCACCTTCCCTCCACTCAGCCTGCCAGCCTGTTGGATGGCGTTGCCCACACCTCATTTCCCAGTCCTGTGGGCCAATTCTCTGTGGAAATGGGTGGCTTGATTCATCACTGATCTGTAATATGAGCCCCTTAGTCCCAGACATTTGCATACTTGATTCCCAGTTGGTGATGCTGTTTGGAGAGGATTGGGGAGTATGGCCTTGCTGGAGGAAGTATGTCACTGGAAGTGAGCTTTAAGTGTGAAAACCCTCACCACTGCTAGTTTGCTCTCTTGGCTTTATGCTTCTGTTTCAAGATGTGAGCCCTCAGCCAGCTTCCTGGTCCTGTGCCATGCTTCCCCTCCACCAACATGGACTCATTCCCCTGGAATCATAAGCCCACACAAACCCTTTCTACTAGAAGTTGCCTTGGGTACAGTGTTTCATCACAGCAACAGAAAGGTAAGACAGTCACCAAGAGCAAATGCCACACCCTAAAATAAAGCCAAAAGAGATGTCCCAAGAGCAAATTGACACACAGGGACACAGTGAACATGAGAAAGCAAGGCAGCCTGCTTCCACCACTGCCTTCCATCCCTACCCTCACTCCTGTTGAGCAGAGGTGATTCCCAAGTGTCGGCACTGAACAGACAGGTGGGCGCATTCACTGGCATCCCTCACCTCTGCATATAACTCACACTCCTACCCCCGAGCTGGGAGGCCTCAGAAATGCCATCACCTCCCTCAGCACACAGCCCCGCTGTCAGGCCCTGGGTTACAGGTGTAGAGACTATTCCACCAAGAAGAGGAACAAGGAGAAAATTATCTTTGACGTAGCCCTTGGGCCCACCTCCATCACATTTAGAGACCTAGGACAGCAGGACACATAGCCTGTGCCAGCAGGGCCTGTGAAATGCAAGCATACTGTTTGCCTGTTGCTTGGGGCAGCACAAGGAGACTGCTCTCTGCTTCCTTTTGCAACCACACTCTCTCCATCTTAAAGCCTCTTACATTGAGAGAAGCTTCTGGAACCCTCACGGCCACCACATGTCTCTCAATGGCTTTCCCTTGTCCTGGGACCCTCTCTTTGCTACCTTGGCTGCAGACTGTTGTCCTCTCTGGTAGTCTTAGCTCCCATTTTATCTGCAGCAGCAGAGAGGATCTGGGCAAGACCTTCCATTCTGGGCGTGCACGCACACATGCATGCACGCACGCAAGCATGCTCACGGGAAGCCATGGGGAAACCATGAAGCCACTGACCCCGGGACTGAGTTGCAGACAGGCCTGAGAAATTGTAAGACCAGAGCAGGAGATGGTGAGAATCGGAGGGGATTTTTTTCCCTCTCAGCCAATAAACGTCCATAGACATGTTCCACTCGCCTTCAGAGGCGTGGGTCCCAGTAGTCCTCTGCGTCCCCTTTGTATCCCGTCCTCCATCGGCAGAAAACCTGTCAGACAGCACATCCCACCCACGGGTCCCAGGCTCCCCTCCTCCCTCAGACTAATACACCTCCGTCAGGCTCTCCAGACCAGCAGTCAGCCAAATGGCGGCACAGGTGCTGGCACCCAGAACCTGGACAGTTAGGGCAGAATGAGATGAAGCCCGTGGACAGGGTAGAAATTGGCACAGAAAACTGCAAACCAACATTTCTGCCTGAAATGACCCAGGACAGGTGGTTCAGGTTTCCTAAATCTCAGACCCCAGCATGGCCACTCACACATATGTGTCTCACCCTGCAGGTGTCCCGGGTACCACCTCGAAGTAGATAGGGCCTCCCCAATCCTGAAGGGCATGCAGCAGCTGTGAGCTGGCAGACACACTGCTTCATGACATGGAGATTCATGGCTTCCGAGATGTGGCGCTGCGGAGTCCTGGCAGCCTCAGTCTGCTCTCTACAGAAGGGGGTTCTTGATAAAGACAAGACATTGAGAATTCTCCAGGGCACAGTGTATCTTTTTCCAAAGGGAGAAAGAACCAGCTTTCCTGGTTGTTGTGCAGGTCCCAGGAGATGAGGGAACAAAGACATCCTCCATTGAGGTACTGCTTGCTTGGCAAGGGACCTGCAGCTTTGGTCTGCCTGTGCCAGGGACCACAGCAGTGACAAGCTACAAGAAGATTGTATGCAGCAGGACCAGCTGTTAACATGCAAGTTCTTACTCTCATAAGACCCAGACAGCGTCAAGAGGCCCTGGGTCAACATGACAGGCAACATGCAGATCAGTGACCATAGTCTACTTTTTTATATAATGTATTTTTATGTTCACTGGTGTTCTGCCTGCGTGTATGTCTGTGTGAGGGTGTTGGAAGCCCTGGAACTGGAGTTACAGACAGTTGTGAGCTGCCATGTGAGTGCTGGGAATTGAACTCAGGTCCTCTGGAAGAGCAGCAAGTGCTCTTCACCTCTGAGCCAGCACTCTATTCCCACCCTGCCCCCATGTGCTATTTTTCAGGCGTAAAACAGAGACTAGAGCCCCATGGGCATGGGTGCAAGTCTGCATTTGTCATTTTGTCCTCATGACAACCATGGCATTGTTACCCAACAGAGAAGGAAATGGACAGCAGGTGGTCACCTTCCAGAGCTAAGGTGCTGTGAGGAACAGAGCAGTGTTTGACCTCGGGCCTGGTTATGCCAAAGTGATGTGGGTGCTGGGAACCAAACTCATGTCTTGAAAGAGTAGGGTTCACTCCTAGCCAGCTCTCTAATCCCATATTCCGTGCTTTCTTATTTGCAGGATGTATTTCATCTGTCCAGACTGAGCAAAAGAGATAACTTCACCCAGTGCTGTTAGTGCCATCTTAATTTTTTTCATTATATCTAATTATTTATTTTGTGCACAAATGGAGGTCAGAGCACAACTTTCAAGTGTCATTTCTTTCATTCCACCGTGTGGGACCTGGAGATCAGGCTTGGGAGCAAGCACCCCTTAACTATGGAGCCACCTCTCTGTTAAGTTTGAGGAAACTGAGCCTCTAAGGCAGAGGTTCTCAACTGGTGGGTAATGACACCTTTAGAGTTCGGATGACCATTTCACAGGGGTCACATGCCAGATATCCTGCATATCAGATATTTATAATATAATTCATAACAATAGCAAAGCTTGTTATGAAGAAACAATGAAATAATTTTATAGTTGGGGGTCACCACAACACAAGAAACTTTATTAAAGGGTCACAGCATTAGGAAGGTTGAGAACCACTACTCTAAAGCTTTCATCCAAACTGGACACACGTGACTGAGAATGCCATAGTCCGAAAGGGAAGCATTCTGTGGAGGAATTTTAATCCAGAAACATGGCTGCTCTTGCAAGGGATCACATCCAAAGACCTTCTAGGTCTCTGTGATCTGGCTGGAATACAGACATGCCCTTAGTACACACTTTTAATCCCAAACAATGAAGGTAAGGATAGTTTATAGAAGGAAGCAGCCATGTTTGAAATGACTTCTAATTGAAGGGCAGATAAAGTGATGAATCAGAAAAAGATTTGACAGAATGAGTCAGAGATAGGATATGCCCATGAGAATAGGACAGGAAAGGGAGGCTACTTAAGAACAGCTCAGGGAGAGAGAGGAAAAAAATTTTTTTAAACAAGAGTTTCTTACCAGGACAGTTTTACAGACATAGGTTGCAGAGAGAGCAAGATAGATACAGGTGAAGACAGAACGAGCCAGAGAATGAGGAGCCAGAAGTTTAAAACAGATTGTCAGAATTAGCTGAAGGACAGGTAGACCAATTCAATCAGAAGCCAAGAGAAGCCAATTTGAATCAGTCAGCTTGGAGAGAAGTTTAGGCCAGAACAGGTGAGTTGAACTGCCCAGGGAGAGTTCAGAAAGAGCTAGAAAGGCTTGGGAACAGCTCTTATCTAATCCCCATCAAAGGAAATAAAAACGACATTTACACATTCCCCCGGCTCATGTGTTTGAACATTTGGTTCCCAGCTGGTGGGGCTGTTGGGAAAGCTGTACAACTTTGAGGGCTAGTGGGGTGGGCATGAAGACTACGCTTTCATTGGTTCTGGTCTAACTCTTGTTTCCTGTCTGTCTCCATGATGTGACCAGCAGCCTCACACTTTCACTGCCACGAACTAACCCGCTTTGGCTGCATGTTGGATCCTCCTAACTGTGAGCCAACATAAACCTTGCCTCCCTGAAGTTGCTTCAGTACATTTTTGTTGTGGCAACAAGGAAACAAGCTAATATAAGAATCTACGTGTGTTGGGTGGACTCTGAGCCATTGACTTTGGGAGCAGACATGGGCCCTTCTTTTTTTTTAACATTTTTTATTTATTTATTATGTATACAGTATTTGCTCTACATATATTTCCCCGGGCAGATCTCAATGTAGATGGCTGTGAGCCACCATGTGGTTGCTGGGAATTGAACTCAGGACCTTTGGAAGAACAGCCAGTGCTCTTAACCCCTGAGCCATCTCTCCAGCCCAGGCCCTTCTTGTAAGGTCTGATCTGTTACCCCATATAGCTCATATGGCTGGGCCTGTGTGAATCAGGCTGGACATGGTGATCAGCCTATCTTGCCTGGCATTACCCTACCAATCCCTAGGAGAGGTTGGCCTCAAATCTTGCCCTAATTTTCTTCCCCCAAGGACTCATGGGTGCTGGATTTAGTTTTATGAGACATTTTGCACAGAGACCTTACAATATCTCTGGAAATGCTCAAGGCAGAGGCAAAGTCTCTGTGTGGCTAACTAGGATGAAGGAAAGAAAGCCTGCACTGAAGCGTCCTGGCTGACTATTTGGGGCCCAGGACACCCAGGCCTGGCTGTTCCCCCACCCTGAGCCCAAGAGTCCTCTCACTATTTTTCCTCCCATCACCTCCCCAGCTCCATTACGTCGTCAAAAAGACTGAGCATATTAAGCAAGTGTGAACACGTTTCCCTACTTCTATTTATCCAAGCCATATGCACCTGCCAATCAGAGCTCATAAGTACCATCCAATTCCCCAGGAGGAAGCCAACGCAGGAGAGCTGAGACTCGATTAGGGAGGTCCCCTTAATGTCAAGAAATCCCATCTCCCTACTAAGTGCCAGGAACTATTAGAGGTGCTCGAGAAGGGACTCAAAGGCTAAACAGAAAGGCCAAAGAGCCTGCATTTCAGGGCAGGATAAGGGTGAGGAGAGATGTGACTAGAGATACATCCCAAACATTTGTATGGTGTGAGTTGTACAAGGCAGGGAGAGGGAAAGGGGGGCCAAGCTGAAGCATACAGCAAGGAAGCAGGACAGACCTCCAAAGGATTCCAAGTCTAAGTTTCAAGGAAGCTAAGCTGGTGGTGGCCTTGGGACCAGACAACCTGCTCAACCTGGAACCCGCACAACAGCAAGGCAGCATGAGACTCTGGGTGCTGCAGGGGGGTGTGCAGGGAGGAGGCGCTGTGCCAGGTGCTGGGGTGCCAGGCAAAGACTGTGAAGGCATGATGTGCTCACAGCCTGCTCTGCGAGGTGTGTCCCAATTGGAGATGCATGCATGCATGAAAACAGGCAGTGCTTGCCTGGACATCAGCCCAGAGCGGGCCTATGCATAAAAAAATACAAGGAAAGATAGGAACCAGGGTGGAAAATAGAGCTCATTCCTCATGTTGATCCCAGACTGCCAGAGGCCATCCTTTATTGAGAAAGATCAGGAAGGCTTGGGATGCTCGAACAGCCGGGGTGCAGTGATTGATTAGTGATGTCTGCTATTGTCCGGGAGGTGGAAAATAGCTGCAGGAACCTCATGATTTGGTTTAAATCCTTCTCTGGGAGATGAGCCGGAAGTCTTAGCAGAGCTGTCGCACTGATGTTCGGAGCTGAGGATGATGAGGACAGGCAGAACATAATTCCAGAAGTAGGAGGAAGTATGCTAGGAAGAGTGAGAAGGATTGGGGCAAATGAACCCAAACACAGGCCCTGCCTGAGACCGGGTGCTCAACTCATGCTCCTGCCTTTGCAGCAGTGGATGGGGACCAGCCAGGGTGAGGCACACCCACTACATGGGGACTTGCCTTCCACATGCCCCTCCCACATGCTGTCTGCACACACATTCTTGAAATGCAAGGAATTAAATGGCTACTCAGCCTGGGCTTGGAACCTTGGCCCTGGATTAATTCTTTTTACTCCATGAGTCTCAATTTCTGTATTTACAAGTTTTGAACCATAAAACTCTGAGGAGTTGAGAGAGTTAATTGGTAGAGGGCTTGCCTAGAATCCACTAAGCCCTGAGCTCCAATCCCACGCCATATAAACTGGGTATGGTGTTTCCCACCTGTGATCTCAGCCCTCGGGAGGTAGAGGCAGGAAGAAGAGACTGTCGAGGCTGTGGACTCAGCTGCATAGAGAGTTTGAGGCCACCACATGATGTCAGCTACATGAGAGCTCCAGTCTCAAAAAAGGGCGGGTGGTTAATCCACATAACACCCAGCACAAGGGTGCCCATTCTTATTTTTTTTTAATTTTTATTTTTATTTTTTTGGTTTTTCGAAACAGGATTTCTTTGTGTAGCCCTGGCTGTCCTGGACTCACTTTGTAGACCAGGCTGGCCTCGAACTCGCAAAGATCCGCCTGCCTCTGCCTCCCAAGTGCTGGGATTAAAGGCGTGCGCCACCACCGCCCGGCTAGGGTGCCCATTCTTAATAGTAACAGTAAATCAGCACAGCCTCTTTTGGAGTAAGGCCATGCAGGATGTGACAGCCTCAGCACTGGGTCACTCCAAGTCTGTATATTAAGCCTGGACTCCAGTGTGGAAGTGTTAGGAGGTGGGGTCTCTGGGAGATGGCTAGGTTACAAGGTTGGGGCCCTGTGAGTGAGACCCCAGACCCCTTAGGACACCAGAGAAATCACTCTCTCCCATATGAGGTTAAGGAAAGCAACCCACTCCCTTGTCTGGGGCCCCAGCCACTCAGACTGTAAAAGATGCATTTGCTGACTCAACCACTCTGTCTGGTATTTGTGGTATAGCAGCTCAGACTGACTAAAAGGCTCTGCAACCACCGGTCCCAGCCAAAAAGCTCAGGTTAGATCCTTTAGGTCTGTGGAGCCCACACCCCTGGTGCTGCCATTTCTGTTTCTGAAAGTTCAGGATGTTTTATGTATGTGTACGTGGACTGTGTGTGCACATGTGTATGCCAGGGCCTGTGGAGGCCTGAGGTTGCCATCTTCCTCCATCCCTGCCAACCTTATCTACTGAGGCAGAGTCTCTCACTGAACCCATTCCTCGCTGCTTCCAGTACTTCTACCGGCTTTTTAGGGGGTTCTGGGGATTCAAACTTTGGCCTTCACACTTTTACAGCATGTGACTTCTGAGACCTCACCCCGGCCCTCCCAGAAGGCTTTATTGGAGTAGACACAGCTGATAGTTGGTATAACCCCTAAGTGTCTTGGCGTGTAGACCAAGGGCTGCTATAGGGCCATGAAGATAGCTGCCTGGAAGGACGGGAGGCAGCCCAGGGTGGAGTACTCGCCTGCAATTGGATTAAGGCCTGAGTCTCTGAAGAGAAAAAAAGAGGTATTCTCAGGTAAATGAACACAACAGGGTCCAGGTCAGGAGGGACATGCATGTGTATAGTTGATTCATTCTCAACAGACTTAACCAGGCGTTTATGAAGGGGTGGTGCAGCTCGTCGGTGATTGGTGCTGAAACAACAAAACCAGGCGTGGTGGCACACGTCTTTAATCCCAGTACTCCAACTTGGGAGGCAGAGGCAGGTGGATCTCTGTGAGTTTGAGGCCAGTCTGATCTACAAAGTGAGTCCAGGACAGCCAGGGCTACACAGGGAAACCCTGTCTTGAAAAATGAAACAGCCAAACAAAAACAAAACTTAAGCCTATAGACAGCACTAGCTTGGAATTGCACAGACCTAAATGTGTGTGCTGAAACCACTAAACATGCAGAAAAAAATGCCAGGGATGGAAGACCAGAGATCAAGTACCTACATGAAACAAAACACAAAAGTTTAGAATTCTCAGGAAAAATGGAAAACTGATTTCTTCTCATTGAAAGCTTTGTTCTTTAAAACTTTGGGCTGGGGCCAGCGAGATGGCTTATCAGGTAAAGGTGACTGCTGTCAAGACTGACAACTTGAGTTTCATCATGGGAACCCACATGGTGGAAGGAGAGAATTGACTTCCACAAGTTGTCCTTGGAACTCCACAGGTACACCATGACAATGTGTGCATGTTCATGCATTTGAGTACACACACACACACACTGTAAATAAAAATATTGAACCAACACCGTATTAATAAGATGAGAAGCCTCCAATGGCTGCATCCCTGGTTCAAGAAGAGCCAGGTACTGGTCAGCATAGGCCATTCTGAATCCATTAGGTATGGGCAGCTGAGTGAAGTGTGGGCATGCAGAGACCTGGGAGACCCGGCTGCTAAGAGCAAGCTGGGCATGCAGAGACCTGGGAGACCCGGCTGCTAAGAGCAAGCTGGGCATGCAGAGACCTGGGAGACCTGGCTGCTAAGAGCAAGCTGGGAATGCAGAGACCTGGGAGACCCGGCTGCTAAGAGCAAGCTCACATTTACCAGGAAACACGACAGATGCACTGTCTGTGTCCAAGAGACCTGGCAGTCACCCCCACCTGCAGGTGGCCTCCGCTCTGTTCTTTCAGGGAGGCCTAGAGGCCCCTGCAGACTTCAGGCTCTGCTGCCACACAGATGCCATTCACACCTATGCATGCCCCAGGAGGAGCAGCAGCCTGGTGGCCCTGGTGGCCCACAGAAACAGACCTCTGCGGTGGGGCTGTTGTCATCTTGTAGAACAGTAGTCACTGCTAAAACACACAGACTCTCAGCTCAGGGGCCTGTGGATGCCCTGGAGTCTCCTAGCACCAGGGAGATAAGGGAAGTTTATTGTGGTTAGAGCAGGACCTTGTGCCCTCTTCGAGATTGCTCTGCACAGCTGTGACTTAGCTTTTTCTCTGGGATGGCAGCAACAAACAAGTGAAGATTCCCAGGGAGGAACAAGAGCAGCTGTGACTCCAGTATGTGTGTGTTCTACTCCAACACACATGTACACACATGCACACACATGCACACACATACAAACAGGTGTGACCTCTGTACACACACATGCAATGCCCATGTGCACACACATCCAGAAAGCTGTAGCATGGAGGCTGTGACCTCTGAGACTTGACTGTCTGTCGGCTTACAGGGCAGAGGCTGAGGTTTGCAGTCGGGCGTGGAGAATGGAGAGTGTTCTGCCTCGCCTTGTTAAGGGCAGCAGCCTTCTCTCCCCCAAGCAGCGTGAGGGAGCACGATTGCTCTTTAATTATCTGGAATTAGAGAGTACAGCCTGCACCCCCCTAGTGTTATGGTGGAGGAAGTCAGGGCATCCGTTAATTACCCGATCCATATGAAGAGTGTCACACATCATTTTTCCAGAGCCAAAGGGTCCCCCCGCCTCTCACCCTCCCTCCAAGATCTGCACCATCTCTCAATAATGATGCAGGGTGAATGGAAGACACTCCCAGAGCCAGGTTCTGCCAAAGCTAGGGGCTGCTGAGGACTCCACCAGGGATCCCAGGGCAGCGCCCCAATGGGCCTGGGCTCGGATGCAGCAGAAAGGGAGCAGGTGGTTGAGAGACAGAATGAAGAGTTTGTCAAAAGGTCCTTTTTCTTCTGCTTGGGCTTCAGTGTTCACTAAAAGCAAAACAGGGCCCTGGGCAATGTTTGATCAGGAAGGATTATCTTTGAGAACAGGAGGACCCAAGTTTGGTCCCCAGCACTCACAGAAAAAGCTGGGTACAGCAGTCTGTAACCGCAGAGCTGGGTGTGTGTGGCCAGTGAGGTAGACCATGATGGGAGGGGGGTTTGAATCAGTGAGCTCCATGTTCATCGAGAGATCCTGTCTCAAAAGAATAAGGCAGAGAACAATCGAGGAGATATCTGATGATGACCTCTGACCTTCACACAGAAGCACACATATGCTCATAAGCCCCTACACACATACGTGGCAGAACATGAAATATGTTTAACTACATCATGAAGGATCTAGGCTAAATGAGGAGGAGGAAAGTAGAAGGCAGAATTGTAAGCACATTCAACTGTCCTTCAGGGTAAGATGTCTCCCACCCGGGCTGCAAAGAGATGGATTTTGTGGGAATCTCTGTCTCCCAGACAGTAGCAAAAAACCCAAATTCTACCATGGTGGGGGTGGGGGGTGGGTCACGGTCTCAGCAGGAGCTTCAGAGACTCCCAGGGAAGCCAGACGCTGGTGGCATTGAAGAAGAGAGGGGCCAAGGCTCACTGCACCTTTCCCTGCATCCTGGCTGTCTCCCTGATTGGCCTCAAGAGACCCTTGGTGACTTTGGAACTGGGATGTGAGACTCTCCTGAGGCTCAGCAGTGGGTAGGAGAGAGGGAGGCAGACTTCCTTCCAGATGGCTTGAGCCCCTCCTCCACCCAGCTAGGGTCCTCTCTACCTTCTGAGGCTCATTCAGAGCTGAAGTGTGTTCTCTCTCTCTCTCTCTCTCTCTCTCTCTCTCTCTCTCTCTCGTGTGTGTGTGTGTGTGTGTGTGTGTGTGTGTGTGTGTGTGTTAAAGTGAGAGGAGATGAGAAGACCAGAAGACCCTGAGGATGGGTCCCTTCTTCAGCCACATTTTATAGACAAGGAGACTCAGGTCTAAGGCTGTGTTTGGAACTAGAGGTGAAACCAGTCACTTGTAACTTAAACTTGATCCTGAAATGTTGTCACCTACAAACAGTAGTGGGAGCCCTTGTGTACCTGTGGGGGGATGGCCGGCTAGGCACCCCCCAGGCCATCTCTGCCTCACTTTACTCAGTGTTTCTTGCCAGAATCACCAGGGATACAGTGTCCCGCGGTGCCCACACACTCCTGACCTGCCGCTGACACTGCACCTTCTCTGCTGCTGAAGGCCAGTCAATGAAGACAGTGGGCAGCTGCGCTGGCTTCCATACCCTGTCTGGGCTCTAGAGCTCTCCTCGGGAAGTACACTCTGTATGGCATCACCCCCTCAAGTTCAATTCCTGCCTCCCTACATTTTGCATATGAGCTGCTTTGGGGATAAAGGAACCTTCCTGTGGATACAGGCTGTGAGCCCCTCTGTTCTACCTGGACATTGCCAAATGTGCCAAGAAGGAACCAGCTCCTGCTCCTTTCCCTTCCCCAGCCTGGTGCTGAAGCTCTGCTAGGCCCTTGCTGCCTGGGGGTACCAGGCTTTGGGCACATTCCAGAGAGGGCATCATTGGGTGGGTGCGGGCATGGCACAGATAGTCTGATCCTGGACCCACACTCTCAGCTTCAGCAGCAGCAAAGTGGACTAGTCAACCGCCCCCTCCTGCTCCTCACTTCCTTTATTCCCCCAGGTATCCAGTGTCTTCAGGAGGAAGCACAAGTTATGGGACCCCAGAAAAAGCACGCCGGGGGCTTAATTCCTGGACCTTCCTCACTGCTTCCTCCCATTCTAACCTTCCTGTCCTGGGCCTTCTGGAAGTCCCAGAGGGCCCTGCAGCCATGTTGAATACCCACTCTAGGTGCTGAGGACACCAGTCTCCTTTCTCTGTTCCTGAAACCTCTCCAAGCCTGGCCCTGGCCCTCTTCCCTCTGGTAGGCTGCAAGGACGCAAGGCAAAGAGGGAGGGGAGGAGGAGAGAGTAAGGGGGAATCTGTTTATTCTCTGCCTGCAGCTCCTGGTCCCTGCTCTCTCCCCTTCAGGAATGCATTTCTCCCTCTTCCCTGCCAACGTTCTCCATGCCGCCCCCCCCCCCAATAAAAAACAGTCCTCTCGTGACATCTACACCCCTCCCAACAGTTTAGGACCATTATATTAAGTAATGGTAATCACAAGTGTCTCTCTGTTCCTTCGGCCGCCTGTTCACTCTAAAGCTCTCAAGCCCAAGGTCAGGGCCCTCTGCTTGCTTAGATAAATCTCCATCTCTCGGCAATGTAGATGCTCACAAATCCCACACAGCCCCTTTGTTGTGTGTTCTTTGTTTGAAATACGACATGCCCCTCTGAGGATGCTCCTGCCTCCGTGCCAGCTGTCCACCTCTGCATATTAAATTGTGGCCACAGCTTCCATAGTGGCTGAGGGGAGGGGAGAAGAGAGGGGAGGGGAAGGAGATGGGAGGGGGAGGACAGAAAAGGGAAAGGAAAGAAGCTGGCGGCAGAATCCTCATCTTCCTATGTCCCCCCTCCCCCTACAACCAACCTAGGCATCCCCAAGGCTTCTGAACCTTTCTTTTGTTCTTAGTCCCCTGCTCAGCCCCAGTCTTCCAAATCATTTAGACCATTTATTCTCGAATAATTCAGTGAAATCAAAATGTACCTTCATATCCCTCCAGCAGGAAAGAGTGAGTAAATTGGAATGGTGAAAAGTTCTAGAAGGGGTTGCATTAAGGGAGTCTATGAACAGGGAGTGAATGGTAGGGCACTCTCTGCTCCACACACCTGGCCTTGTTTGGAGCACATGCTGCTACCATTGGTCCCAGGGACAGTGGCTCTGCCCCATTGCTTTAGCCTCCTTTCCTTTTCTAGCGGCTTCAGTAGTGTGTCCCCAAATCTGTGCCAACTTGGATTAAGACCATGGCCATTGTTTAGAAAAGGGGGCTCCGTAGATGTGATGAAGACACTGATGGAGCTGAGGACAATCTGGATTTGGGGAATGGCTGAATCCAGTGAATGTCCTCACAAGAGACAGAAAAAGGGGCTTGGTAGATAAAGTGCTTGCACAAGCATGAGGACCCGAGTTTGTGTCCCCCAAACCTCATAGAAAGCCAGGTATGGCAGGCAGCACAAGCCTATACTCCCAGCATTGCGGTGGGGGCGGGAGTGGGGCTGGAGGTGGGCATGGAGAAAGGCAGATCCAGCCAGTCCAGCCCAAACAACAAGCTCTGAGTTCAATGACAGACCTTGTCTCAAAAAATAAGGTTGGAGACTGACTTAGGAAGATAATCAATGTAAACCTATGGCTTCCACACAGGAGCCATGTATACTGAGAGAGAGACAGAGACAATGGGAGGGAGAATAAAAGGAGGAAGAGGAGGAGGCAGCACACAGACTCTTAGTTAAGGAAATCCACAGGGGACAGAGGCAGAAGGGATGTCAAGAATCCACTGGCCAAGGATGCTGAGGAAACTGGGAGGAGGGAACATCAGATCTCCACAGCCCACTCTGCCTGGCCTATGCATTTATCTTTTTCTCTGGTCTCCAAGGCTGTAGGAGGGGATGTTCCGCACAGGACATTTTCCTGCAGGGATGCTGACCAGGAAGGTCTGCCTCTCAACAAGGCTAAGAGGCCTGGCCCAGGCAGGTGAAGATTCCCAGGACACTGAGTCCCCAGCAGAAAGATGACAGAAGTTTCTAGAGTCTGTAATAGAAGTTTTGATTTCTTTAAAAACATGTTTGTGCTAAATGAATGTGTTCTTTGTTTTGGTCTCAAATGTGGGATGTGGGGGTGCTTGTCTATCGCTGAAAAACAGACTCGTGAGAAGGGCATGAAAAATCATCCTGATGGGAGAACGAGGGATGTTTTGTCAGTTGGAAATTTGCAGGGGACATGCTTTTTGCCATCTGGAAAACCTCCTTTGATAAACAGACTCCTTAGAGAGTGTGTGACCTTAGTCAACAGGAAAATACCTTGTGCAGGGGGCATGATGTTTGCCAACTGAAAAAACATTCTTGTGCGGATTTTGAGAGGGTATAAATAGAAGCCCCCAAAACAGAGAGGGGCTTTTTGCTTAGCATTGCTTCTCATAGCTGCTTTGCTTCAAAATACTCCAGACAACTCTTCAAAACTTGCTTCTGCTGAGACTTAACTGTTGCCTTCATGGCTGAAGATTGTGGGCCTGGTCGGGCCGAGATCTCATCCCCTAATGGGGGTCCGAAAGCTGCTTCTGCTGTCCCTACTGGAGCTCCCCCAAACTGCTGGTGGTTCATGCTGCTGATGGTTGGTTGTGTTCCCCCATTGCTGCTGTACCTGCTCCTGTGTTTGCTGTTGGACTGGACTACTAAAGTCCTGATGGTAAGGATTGGAGTCACCCCTGAGAGTTGCATCTAGAGAGGTCTGTAACTGAAAATTTTATTAAACTATATTTATTAATACCCAAACACCCATTACCTAAGAACCAACCAACCCTAACCTTTTGAAAAAATACCAAGCTGTGGGTCCTTGAAGGCAACTGATCAGCCATCTGTCTGCAGGCAATAATCACTCAGTGGAAACCTGGTTGTGGCATTGTTATGGCAACTTCACTTCAGCTTGGCTTAGCTTCCTCTAGGCCTAGTGTGGTTGCTGTTCCCAGGCTCGTGCAGCCAGTTTGCCTCAGCCGCTCAGCTTGGGTTCAGTTTCCTCAGTCACCTAAGACTGTCAGACTTACACATGGCAGATGCTGTGCTATGCAGCCTGGTCTTTGGCATTGCCACCAGCACTTGGCACACGCCCACCTGGCACCAAGGCCTCTGGCTGGTCCCTGGCTTTCTCAGCCACATCCCCCGGCAGGACTCTCTCTTCGATCTCCTTGCAGTCCATTCCACAGCCTCAGAGCACTCATGTCTCATGCCTTGTACATTCGCTTTGCTCCAGGCCCATGGACCAACGAAGCCTCAGGCTGCTCTGCTGCTGGCCATGGCTCTCCTCAGCATCTGGTTTGGCCTTCCTGGGCTGGCTCATGGCAGGAGTCCCTCTCTGCGGCTTTTACTGTCAGTGTGGCATTGGAGTCAGCCAATGGCACATGCTGCTTCACACCTTGTCTTCATCTCTCTCGAGGGGTCGAGGGGTCGTCTTTCCTGTAGGCTCTCTCAAGGGGGCTTCTAGGCTCCGCCCCCATGTCCTTAAATAGGGCATTGTCTCTTCTGAGGTAACTCACAGGCTCTCTCTCTCTCCCAGTCCCTGCACCATGCCCCTCAGCAGGGTGCTGTCTGTGTCCATCAGAGCAGCAGCTCTTCAACTGGGCTACGCCCACCTAGGCCACTATCCTTCCAACTCTTTTGAAGAGAGGCAGTGACCAGCAGCTGAGCAATGACAAGCCAAAAGCCCTTTTCACTTTCCTGGGTTTTCCTCGTATGCCCAGGACCATGGGCTCTCTGCCAGGTGTTTCCCACAAGTCATGTGCCTCCTTTTGAGAGATTGTCCTTCAGAAGCCCCCACATATTCACTACAGAGATCTACATTTCCTGTCTCTCCTAACCCTTTTTCTCCTGTACCTCAGGTTGGTGGGTTGAAAGGGAAGTAGAGATAGTAATATAACAACAAATAAATAGTTTAAAAGTACTCCTTCAACAGTCCTTGCATATTTTCTCTCCACCACTAGAAGAGTAGCTAGGGAGTTCTTCCCGGGGTTTCTACTGTGGTGGGCCCTCTCCACCTTGGTGGAGGCCTCAAGTGGTAAGAAAGAGCTTTCTTCCTCCCCACTGTGGACCTCTGTATGGTCCTTGCAGTCCCTATTTTCAATGCCCACAGAGCCTCAAGGCATGGCTTGGAGCTAACCAGGTTTAGGAGTTCTATGTATCCAGGTAGGACCTCCAAGGACTCAGCCACCTTCATACAGGCACAAAGCCTGTCTGCCTTGTTGAGGACAAGGCGATTCACAAGGAAGGGAGTCAGCAGTAGTGGTTCATTCTGAGCCACAAGGAGGGTTCTAGGTCTCCTGGAAAGCAAACATCGGAGTACAAGAACCTTGCTAGGGAGAGATGGTTGTGAGGGATAAAGGGGAGAAACTAGCACCAGTGGGAGGGGCTTCACCTGGAGGGTGGCGTCCTAAGGGTGAGATAGCAAAAGCCTCAGCCCCTGGAGCTCTGGATCTGTAGCCCCAGGAGCAAGGGAGTGGCTGGGGACAGCCCAGAGCTAAAGAGAGGACGCGGGATTGTTACTGTTTGGAAAATGGGGAGATGCAGAAGCCCCAGAAGGCAGGAGTCAGGTTTGTGGTGCTGGACAAGGGGATAGCAGAGAGGAGAGCCCAGGGGGCCGATGGGTAGTCTTGGAACATGTTTGGCCTCAGAATCTACCCTTTGCCTCCAGCCTCCAGCCTCCCTCCAGCCTCCAGCCTCCAGCCTCCAGCCTCTAGCCTCCCTCCAGCCTCCAGCCTCCCTCCAGCCTCCAGCCTCCCTCCAGCCTCCAGCCTCTAGCCTCCAGCCTCCCTCCAGCCTCCAGCCTCCAGCCTCCCTCCAACCTCCAGCCTCCCTCCAGCCTCCCTCTAGCCTCCAGCCTCCAGCCTCCCTCCAGCCTCCAGCCTCCCTCCAGCCTCCCTCCAGCCTCCAGCCTCCAGCCTCTGGCCACTGACAGCTTCATCTGCCTGCTATGCTTTTCCTCCTTTAGAATTCTTTTCCTACCTGGAAGCATATAGAAGGGATGCTCAGGGAAGGGCGCCCCGCAGGCTCAGAATGCTCTGAGCTATAACTCCTAATTTCAGAACTTAAATTAACAAAAAAAAAAAAAAAAAAAAGGACAAGAGCTCTACCTCCCCAACCAGAGGAGCTACCTACACCTACATACACAGAACTCCAACTCATTGTGGTGGTACTACAAACCCACTGAATCTATCTCCTCATCCTGCCCAGACATGGAAGAGTGTATGGGTTTCTTAAAGGTAGAGATTTTAAGTTAGGATTTAAAAATGTGACAATTGCACGATCAGAGTCTGTGGCTACTGTGGTGGGACACCGTGGGGATGCCAGATCTTAGATCAGGGGATGTTCTGCCAGCCATCCGGTACCTCAGCAACGTGACAGGACTCTCATCTTATGATTGCAAAAGCCACTAAGCATTTCTGAGATTTTAACAGACTCTGGGGATCTAGAGCCCAGGTTTCTCCCAGCAGCTTGCTCTCCCTGCAACACAGGCATATGACTATGGCAGCCCACACTGAGCTTTCAAAACATTATCGGCCTTCTCACCTGGGCTCAACCATTGCTGCCTTCTGTCTGTCAAGACTAGGAACCATTGAGAGCGCTAACCCAGACCCAGTAAGATACACATGGCATGTATTCACTCATAACTGGAGTTTAGACATATAGCACAGGATAATGATCCTACAACCCACAGCCCCAAAGGAACCTAGCATAATTATCCTATGAGAAATGCCACCCAGCAGCAGAACAAAGCAAAGGCTGAGACACACAGTCAAACATTAGGTGGAGCTCTGGGAGCCCTATATAAGAGAGGAAGGAGGAATAGAGAGATGCGGAGGGGTCAAGACCAACATGAAGATCAACAGAACCAACCAAATCTAGGCCCCTAGTGGCTTACAGAGACTGAAATGCTAACCAAGAGAAGAAGAAAAAAGCTCAGACTAGACCTAGACCCTCCTATACAAATATAAATGACAGGCAACTTTGTTGTCATACAAATCCCTTAGCCGGGGGAGGCAGGGGGGGGGCAGGGTCAGTGATGGACTTTATTATCTATAAGTGGACACTTTACCTTAGCTGAGCTGCCATGTCAGGCCCCCGAGCAAGAGGAAGCTCTTAGCCCTCATGTGATTGATGAACTGAGGGGATAAGTGGGGAGCCCCCACACTGAAGGAGAAGAATAGATGGGAGAGGGAGTAGGGGGTGGGAGGGTGGGACCAGAAGGGGAGAAAGGAGGGTGCTGAGGCCAAGATGTAACTTGAATTAAGAAATAAATATTATTTTTTTTTAAAAAAAAGACTAGGAACAATGTTGTCTGTGCCTTCCTTAGTTCCTGGTAGAGAAGAATTGATAGGTGAGTGAATAGAGGGATGGGCAGAGGTAGGGATAGTTGGATGGGTGGATAAATGGATAGATGGGTGAAGAGAAAGGTAGATTGAGGAATGGATGGGTGGATAAATAGATGAATGAATGGAGGGAGGGATGGAGAGATGGAGGGAGGGAGGGAAGGATGGAGGGATGGATGGAGGGAAGGATGGAGGGAGGGATAGGGAGATGGAGGGAGGGAGGGGAGGATGGAGGGATGGATGGAGGGAAGGATGGAGGGAGGGAGAGATGAATGGATGGGTAGGTAGATAAGTGGGTGGAGAGATGAAAAGAGGTGGATAGATTAGTGAGTGAGTCAGAGGATGGATGGGTGGATGGATAAGAGGGATTGGTGTATATGTGGATAGAAGGATGAATGGATGGATGGACAGATGGATGGATGGATGGGGGAAGGGAGACAGTGATGTATAGATGGAGGTGTGAATACAAAAATGGATGGATACATGGATAGAAAGATGAATGGATAAGTGAGGAAGAAGAGAAGGAGGAATGGAGGAGTAGGTGACTGGATGGATGAATGGATGGATGGATGGGTGGGTGGATTAGTGGATGGAGTGAAAGACATTGGTACCAAGGGTGTATGGATAAGCCTCCACCTCATGAACTGTGCTCATGGCCACCAAAGCTGACCTGTCATCACACCCTATGAATTTGTGTACATAATCAGGTTCTAACTTCAAGCAGAGACAAACTTCCTTGAAAAGAAACTTGTTGGTTCAAAATAATTTGACTCCTTTCAGGACGTGTACAAGTGTGGAGTAAGTAGGGCTCCGAGTGAGTACCTAAGGATTTATGGTTTCACACAGCACCCTTGCATAAAATGCTTCTATCTCTACAGCTTCGCCAGACCTGAAAATGCAGTATGATTCCAGTAGCATTTCTCTGGAGGGAGACCGTGGACTGAAACAGAGCACATTGTTACCCAGCCTCGGCATCTTCGTTAGCAGATGTGCCACAATGCATTGCTGAAGTCGTAGGATTTATATGCAGGAAGATTCACCCACACATACACCTCTCTTACCCAGGATGGCTTTCTAGTATCCCTGGCCCATCTTCCCATCGCTCAAGCATCAGCCCCTTGTTTTAAATAGACAATACAGCCTTGGCTGAGAGCCCAGGGTGGCTGGATCCACATTCTTTGTTCTTTCCACTAAGGAGGGTGGGGACACTGGGACTCAGGACAACAACTAAATGACTGGACTCTGAGCTGGGTTGTGGGAAAGCACTTCTCTCAAGGCAGCGGCTGGATCCTTCCTCCATGGTGGGGTGGTGGGACCCAATGAGACGGGCGGTGCCACCTGCAATGTCAGCACTTAGCCCCAGCTCCTCTCTTTTGCATCTGGTGGCATGAAAACTGAAGTCAAGGATGAACATGGCAAGTCATGCTTAGCTTCAGTTCTAACTAGAGGACTACAAATTAAAGCCAGAAAATAAGATAATCCCCCGCAAACAAAACTCTTTGATGGGAGAGTGGGAATGGGGCTCTGGGGCTGCTGTTCTCAAATTTGCAGACTTTGCAAACACAGAGTGCATCTTTAGGTCCTGGATGCTTCAAGCAGAGGCCCAAAGACCAGCAGCCAGGGCCTCAAGGAAAGCTTTCTTAAGACTCGGGGTCCCTTCCCAGACACAGACCTGAGTGTGAGGGGTTTTGAAGTGGCCGGGGTGTGCTCCCTTTAACTTCCAGGTGACTCTGATATCCCCTCAAGTTCAACAGCTGGAGAGGACTTTTGGTTCCAGAATCCGCATGTCCTGCCCATTGCACTTCCTAACAGGTTCTGACTGGAGTCTAGGAAGGAAGGCCCAATGAGAAGGGCAGAGCATCTGGCGATATGTGAGCCCTTTTTAGTGAGGAGCCTCTGCCTGGCGGCCATCTTGCTGAATACCCTGTTAGTTTTAATAAATGCCAGTGAATTTTACTGGATATTTTAGGGGGAGAGTGCCAACTGCCAATGACAGGTTTGTCTTGTCAATTCATGGGCCTCTTATTTCTGTCACTTCCTCCTTCATTTGCTAGGGCCTCCACAGCAGCAATGAAATCCGTTCTGCCTTTAGCAATCACTCCACAGATGGGTATCTGTGGATGTATGGAGTGAAGAAATCTGCCCCAAAATGGCAGCTGCAATGATATCACAAGGGCAAAACACCATCAGGTACCAAAACACCCATTGCTGTGGGGTGGCTAGTTGAGCCCTAACCTCATGGAGTACTATGCAACCAATAAAAGGGCTGGGTAGATTCAAAAATCACTGGTAGTAAAAGTGTCAACATTGTTATCTGCACAGGAAGGGTGTAAAGTTGTGTGCATAAAATAAAGATAAACAAACATATGGTTATGACCACAAAAATAGCTTCAGGAAGATGTACAAGGAATTCCCCACAGCTGCTTCTGCAGGAGGTGGTAATAAATACTTACTGTCGGGGCTGGAGAGATGGCTCAGCGGTTAAGAGCACTGACTGCTCTTCCAGAGGACCCAGGTTCAAATCCCAGCACCCACATGGCAGCTCACAACTGTCTGTAACTCCTGTTTTAAACAATCTGGTGAAACACATGTAGTCAAAACATCAATGTACATAAAAAAAAAAAAGAAATACTTACTGTCACTCAAATGTCTCTGCTTGCTATTTTATTTTGCTATCTATCTATTTATCTATCTATCCATCTATAACTATATATAGATATAGATATATATTTGAGACAGGGATTCTGAGTGTAGCCCTGGACGCCCTGGAACTCACTCTGTAGACCAGGTTGGCCTTGAACTCACAGAGATCCTATGTCTGCTGGGATGAAAGGTATCTGCCCCTACCGCCCAGCTTGTTACCTTCTTACATTTTACTTATTTATTTCTTTTTTTCGGGTTGGGGAAAGCATGTCACCTTGAGTATGTAGGAGTCAGGGGAAAGCCCTCCTTTTGCCATGTGGCTCTCAGGGATCCAAGTAAGCTCATCAGGCTTTATAGCAAGCTCCTGTACCTGCAGAGCCCTCTCACCAGCCCCCTTCCTTGCTTTTTGACACAGGGCCTCTCACTGAACTTGGAGCTAACAAGTGGCTGGGTCAGTGAACCCTCGGGATCCACCAGTCTCCTCCCCAGTGCTGGGGTGATAGATGTGTGTTGTCGTCACATCTGGCTTTTTATGTGGGTCCTCAGGCTTCCACAGCAAAGACTTCACCTATTCAGCCATCTGTCTCCTCAGCCCCAAACTTGGCTTTCTAGGTAGAGTTTCATGTATCCAAGTATCCCAAGCTGGCCTCAGACTTGGCCTCAAACTTTCTGTGTAGCCATAGTGGCATGTGCTGCCACACCTGGCTTTTAGTCAGTGCTGGGGACTGAAGCCAAGGCCTTATGCACCTCAGTGGACCACTTAACCAACTTTACCAACAGCCTGCACAGGATCTTTGTGTCTCAGTGTTCATGCCCCAAGTAAGGGAGAGGATCAGAGGAGACAGCCTGGCTGAAGGGAGAGAGTACTTGAGACACTCCACAGAACACAGAGTATGATGTGCTGAGGTGGGAAGATCCAGGGCCTTTGCTGGGAAGGAGACAGATTTCCAGTTCCTGCTACAACCTGGCCTTGTGGCTTTGCATGTCAGACATCACAGAGAGCCTGTATGAGGGTCGGGGTCGGCAGATAAACTGCTTTGGAACCTGGGCGTTGCCCAGCTTGACTTGAGTGGAGCCTGGAGTCCAAGTACTGGGGTTTAGGAACAGTCAGGAGGTGAGAGATGGGAGCAGGGACATCCGTTAGGACAGTTGATGGAAGGAAACCTTGTATGGGCAGGGACGTGGGAGGGGGATCTTGTGTGGGTAGGAGACCACTTGCTCATTGAAAAAGGTTGCCAGGCCGGGGCTCCAGGGCACAGCCTGGAGGTTCAGAGTCTGTTGTGGTATTTGTTACAAGTGTGGGCTCTGTTCCTGTCTCCCCAAGTAACGTCTTAATAGCACCATTCCAGTGTTGAGATCAGAACCTCAAACCCAGGGGATGGATGGCTCCTGTGTTGGGACAGGAACCAGAGGCAGTGAGGACAGTGTCTCAGGTGAGGACAGTGGGACAACTCAGGAGAAGCAGGCACTGGGGACAGGCTGGGCTCCACCTAGCTTAAATCTTTGCTGGAATCCCTGCTCTCTATTTGCATTCCATATTTCAGTTAAAAAATAATGACAAAGGCCAAGAGTTCAAGCAGCCTCCCCCTCCTCAGTAATTACCAAATTAACACATTCTACAGAGGCCCCAGCAGCAGCCAGCTGTGATTAATGGGCAAGGACTATTAGCTGCAGAGCCTGCCCCTCTCGTTTTTTAACCTTAAACACGCACAGCTCTCTGGGCAGTTCCTCACTGAGCCTCCCCACCCCCACCCCAGCGACTTAATGGAATCCAGGCTGGGCTTAATGTGCCTGTCCTGTCCCACCTCTAGGGACCTCACCCTACAGGTCAAGGAGGCAGCTTCCCTACCCAAGCAAGAGGCCTGGGAAAATGAACCCCAAATTAATTTATTCAGCTAATTCATTAAATGAGCTCTGTCTGAGAGCAGACTCTACCCAGCCCTGGGCTACAGCTGAGGGAAAATGCTGGGAAAGCCATGACGGTATGTAGTGGAGATGCTGCTATCCTAGAGCCAAGAACAGGGTGTGTGCTTTAAGGAAAACCACGATGTGGTCAACGAGAAATAGAAGCCAGGTCTAGAGGCTCTCCAGGGAGGAGGCCTAAGGCTGGGTTCCCAAGCTGCAGATGGTGCTAGAGGAGCTGGTCACAAATGGGAAACTTGAGTTGGATGCTGGGAGTTGGGGTAGCTGAGCAATACGGGGTGGCGGGGAGGTGAGGATTGTCGGTAGGTGACATTTAAAAGTGGGAGTTCAGGGACTGTAAGGTGCATGTGAGCAAGTATGAGGACCTGAGTTCCAGTCCAGGTAGTCATGTAAAAAAAAAAAAATGGGGCTGGAGAGATGGCTCAGCGGTTAAGAGCACTGGCTGCTCTTCCAGAGGTCATGAGTTCAATTCCCACCAACCACATGGTGGCTCACAACCATCCATAATGAAATCTGGTGCCCTCTTCTGGCCTGCAGATATACCTGCAGACAGAACACTGTATACATAATAAATAAATCTTTAAAAAAAAAATGACAGCAAATGGTGGCTTGTGTTTGTAACCCTGGTGCTGTTGGAGGTGGAGATGGGTGAATCCCTGAGATGGCTTGAAGGTGCAGGGCACTGACTGCCCTTGCAGAGGACCAAAGCCAAAGGATGCAATGCCCCAACGTTTCAAAGCTCAGCCAAAGGAGGTTGTAGCCTCTCTTGTTCCCCCCACACAGCTAGCAAGGGGTGTTTATTTTGTTTTGTTTTGAAGCAGGGCAAAGGCTCAGAGTAGAAACATTAACTGAACAAAGTCTACCCACAGCTTCATCTTTGGGAAATGAGAGGGAAAGCTTGGGCATTCAGCTCAAGACCCTCATTACAGCTTGCTTGGAAGGAAGCTGAAAGAGACAACAGTCCCACACAATTGTCACAATGCAGCATGGACTGGAAGCAGCTAGCCAGTCTGCAGACATACAAAGCAGAGGATGGAGAGAAAATTTATCCAAGGAATCAGGCAGGTACTGTCCCTGGAGAGCCCCTGGGACATAGCAGCCAGGACAGAATGATGGACATCAGGAGGACTGGGGTCTGGATCTCCTGCAAGTCTGATGACAAACTTGGATGCATCTTCCTGTGGCTATGTGACCACCCTGACCTATAGTTTCTCAGAAGGACAAGCTTACAATCACACCCACCTCAATCATTTCTTGAGGATTAATCAAGATGAGAAATCCAAAAATCTTATTCCTGCCACCAGCACTACCACTACCATCACCACCATCACCATCACCAGCAGCACCACCACCACTGCCACCATCACCACCACCACCACCATCACCATCACCATCACCACCACCACCACCAGCACCACCACCACCAGCACCACCACCACCACCACCACCAGCACCACCACTACCACCACCACCAGCACCATCAGCACTACCACTACCATCATCATCATTGCCTGATCACCACCATCAGCCATCAACATCACCACCATCACCACCACCACCACCACCACTACCATCACCACCATCAGCCATCAACATCACCACCATCACCACCACCACCACCACCATCACTACCACCACCACCATCACCATCACCACCACCACCAGCACCACCACCACCACCACCAGCACCATCAGCACTACCACTACCATCATCATCATTGCCTGATCACCACCATCAGCAATCAACATCATCAACACTGCCATGAACACCATTACTATTGCCAGTCACCACCACTATTGCCAGTCATCCCGACCCAGGAAAATCCAGGCAGTTCCAGCCCTTCAGTGCACCCTGCTTGCAGACGTGTGGAAGTCATGCCTTCATAAACTGCCTGTTTCTTTGATGACATCTTAACCAAAACCCACTGCCTCTAGAGCCCTAACCATGACAAACATCAGTAACATGATGGCTCCCCGAGGCTGAATTTCAAAAGAGCATTACAGATTAAAGAATGCACAGGTCAATTATGAATGCAAGGAAATGGCTCCAGGAGTAATTACACAGAATTTTATCTTGTTTATTTGGCATTAGTTATAAGTGTCCATAATCCTGGGTCCCATGGGTCCATCACTTCAGGTTTGCCTTTGGCAGATGAAGGGATACAGTGAGGGAAAGGGCTCAGGCAGAGGCCCCTTCTTTTTTTTTTTTTTTTGGTTTTTCGAGACAGGGTTTCTCTGAATATCTCTGGCTGTCCTGGACTCGCTTTGTAGACCAGGCTGGCCTCGAACTCACAAAGATCCGCCTGCCTCTGCCTCCCAAGTGCTGGGATTAAAGGCGTGTGCCACCACCGCCCGGCAGAGGCCCCTTCTTTCTGGCATTACATTCACAGAGGTTTCTCCATCACTAAACCACCCCCAATGGGTATCCATATTGGGGACTGCCACCAAAGAAGCAGCCAATGGGATAGAGATACAGGCCTGGGCACAGAAACAGATATAGATACAGAATCAGGTGCAGATGTAGGTCCAGGTGCAGGAACAAGTAGAGATGCAGGTGCAGGCAGGTACAAGTACAGAAGCAGGTGAAGGTGAAAGTATAGGTGGAGGTACAGGAGGAGGTGCAGGTGAAAGTACAGGTGCATGTGAAAGTACAGGTGAAGGAGCAGGTACAGGTGCAGGTGAAAGTACAGGGGCAGGTGTAGGTGAAAGTACAAGTGCAGGTCCAGGTAAAAGTGCAGGTGCAGGTGAAAGTACAGGGGCAGGAGCAGGTACAGGTGCAGGTGAAAGTACAGGTGCAGGAGCAGGTACAGGTGCAGGTGAAAGTACAGGTGCAGGTGTAGGTGAAAGTACAAGTGCAGGTCCAGGTAAAAGTGCAGGTGCAGGTGAAAGTACAGAGGCAGGAGCAGGTACAGGTGCAGGTGAAAGTACAGGTGCAGGAGCAGGTACAGGTGCAGGTGAAAGTACAGGTGCAGGAAAAAGTGCAGGTGCAGGAGCAGGTACAGGTGCAGGTGAATGTACAGGTGCAGGAGCAGGTGAAAGTACAGGTGCAGGTACTGTTTCAGGAGAAGCTACAGGTATGCATATGATGACAGGAGATGATGGATGTCCCAGCTCGAGGACAGACACCGGTGGCATCCCCCAGCTTATCCAGTCCAGGCCCTCAATGGATTGGATGGTGGCCACTCACACTGGGAATGGCAAATCTTCTTATTTTCTGAACCTTCCCAGTCCAGCCGGAAGCAGAGTTCACGGCTATCCAGGTATCCTGTGGCTGCCAAGCTGACACAAGTGAACCTTTCAATGCTTGCCCCTCAGGTAGTGTGAGGTGCCAGAACATAGGGCCCCCTACTCTTTAGATGTCTACAGTGGAATGCAGGCACTGGTGTTGGGGGAGACAGGCAGCTGTTCTTGGGAGTCTTCAACAGCCCAGATAGAAGGCCCTAGGGTCCAAAGATACTCAAAGGGCAAGAGTGGATCATCTTGAGAGAGAAAGCTTAAGGGCTGTTGAGGGTGTTGTGTGGACTTACAGTTGAGGTGTCATAGCTTTACCTGGGAAGAAGGGATTCCAACTGATGTTAGCCTGTGGGGCATTTTCTTGATTGCTAATTGGTATAAGCGGGCTCAGCCCACTGTGGGTGGTGCCAGGGAAGGTAAGAGAGGGAGCAGAGAAAGCCAAGGAAATCAGTGTCCCTCCGTGGATTCTGTTTTGATTCCTACCTCCAGGTTCT
>CAJQZJ010004796.1:6492551-6520378 GCA_907164525.1 Lophiomys imhausi | reverse complement strand
TCAGTGTCCCTCCGTGGATTCTGTTTTGATTCCTACCTCCAGGTTCTATCTCAGTGTCCCTCCATGGCAGATCATAACCTGTAATCTGAAACAAAGCCTTTCCTCCCCAAGGCTGGTACCACACTAGTCCTAAAGCAAGTGCTGCTATGAGTCTATATTGATACAGCTTGGGGAGTCACTCCTCAGACTTGGGTGTGTGGTCACTGGCAGAAGCCGGGTTCAGCATGTGCAAGCTCAGGGGCCCCCTCCCAGGACTAGGAAAATTCATTACCCCTAAAGGATCAAATTAATTCCAAGTAATTTAACTGTGTTTCAGAACATGGTTCAACAATGTTTAAGTGGATATAACAAAATCTAAAACTACAATGTACGATTTAAATGTCTGGTATGGAGTTAAAAGACATGCAAGCAAGTAAACAACATGCTCCCTAATCAGACAAAAGGCTCCGAGATAAACTGGATATTAAATTTCTGTAACGGGAAGCAAGCATGTAGACAGAAGGCAAACAGAAGAGATAAAAGGGGACAATATCTGAAATAGAAGGTACATTGGATGCTATGAACAGATTAGACATGCCCGCTGAAAATTAAGGAAATAAAGATTTGAATTATTGAAACAAAAACAAGACTGAAAAGCAAACAGAGCATTAGAACCCTGGGGGACAATACTAACCGCCATCATGTGAGTCCCAGATGGAGAAGAGAGAGAGAAAGAAGAAGGAACCTATTTGAAAAAAAAAAAAGTTGGGGTCTGAAGAAACAATTCGGTGTTTACAAACACTTGATATTCTTGAAGGGGACTTGAGCTCAGTTGCCAGCACACATGTGAAAAAGCCGGAGGATATGGTAGTAAATGTTTATATTATAATCCTAGCCCTGGGGAGGGGATGGTGGATCCTGGAGGCTCCAGACCAGTGAGAGGCTCTGCCTCAAAAAAAAAAAAAGAGGAGGGTGATGTTTGAGGAATGACACTTGAGATTGGCCTCTGACCTCTACACACACAGACACACACACACACACACACACACACACACACACACACAGAGAGAGAGAGAGAGAGAGAGAGAGAGAGAGAGATCTTCCATCAAGTCAGTTAGGCTCCCAAAGGCTCCTCCATCTCCCAAACAGTGCAACTGGCTCGGAAACAGCCACTCAGAATTCATGTTTAAACTATAATAAAGTAGTTTTTAAATTTTATTTAGGATTACATGTGATGGGGGACACATGAATGCCATGGTACACATGTGGAGGCCAGGGGACAACTGGCATAATTAAGTTCTTTCCTGCTATGTGGCTTCTGATGATTAAACACAGGCTGCTGGACTCAGTGTCAAACCCCTTGACCTCTGCCATCTTGACAGCCCTAGAGTAGGTTTTTTGGGGTTTTGTTTTGTCTTTTTTTTTTTTTTTTTGAGACAGGGTTTCTCTGTGTAGCCCTGGCTGTCCTGGGACTAACTCTTAGACCAGGCCATCCTTGAACCCAGAGATTCATCTGTCTCTGTCTCCTGAGTGCTGGGATTAAGGTGTGTGCCACCACCGCCCAGCACTAGAGTAGTTTTGTTTTTTTTTTTCCCATAGAAAAAGTAACTACAAGCCGGGCGTGGTGGCGCGCGCCTTTAATCCCAGCACTTGGGAGGCAGAGGCAGGTGGATATTTGTGAGTTCGAGGCCAGCCTGGTCTACAAAGCGAGTCCAGGACAGCCAGGGCTACACAGAGAAACCCTGTCTCTAAAAAAATCAAAACCCAAAAAAAAAAAGAAAAAGAAAAAGTAACTACAATTTTTCTGTCATTCTGTGTCACCAGTTAAATTGTGGCTTTCTAAAACTCACATGTACCAAACTCTAGAGTCTCATGGTGTGACCTGGTTGGAAATGTGGTTGTTTGTGATGCTGGCAGGTGAGCCCAGGGCCTCACACATGCCACTCAAGTGTTACACCTTGGGGTTTCTAGTTCGTGATTATGCACCCCGATCAAAAGCAACTTGGGGAGAAAACAGTTTATTTCATCTTACATCGAGGGACTTCAGGACAAGAGCTCAAGACATGCATGACCTGGAGGCAGAGGCTGATGCAGGGGCCATGGAGGAGTTCAGCTCCCGGCTTGCTCCCGGTGGCTTGCTTAGCCTGCTTTCTTATAGACAGCATCCAGCACCACCAGGTAAGGAATGACGATGTCTATAGTGAGTGCCCCTTCCTCCGACGATCATCATTCAAGAAAATGCACCAGAGACTTGCCCACAGGCCAATCCGGTCAGGGCATTTTCTTAATTGAGGTTCCTTCTTCCCAAATGACTTTAGTGTCTGTCAAAGGGACATTAAAGCTAGTCAGTACAGTGAGGAAATAGGGTCTCAGAGGGCACAGTCAACTTAAAGAAGGTCATAAGATAGCCCCAACCCACTGTGACTCCAGTCATTATAAAAAGAGGAAGCTGGAGCTGACAGCTCAGTTAGTAAAGAGCTTGCAGCATGCAGGCACGAAGAACTGGGTTGAATCCCAGGGCCCACATAAACAGCCAGGCATGATAGTTTGCACCTATGGCCCCAGCACTGGGGAGAAAGAGATGGGGGGGTGAATTCCTGGGGTTTGTCATCTCTCCAGTCTAACTGAATCGGGGAACTCCAGGTTCAGTGGGAGATCCTGTCTCAAAAAGTAAGACTGAAAGTGGTTGAGGAAGATACCTAGCATCAACCTCTGAGCTCAGGATGTACATGTGCACACATGAACATGAGTATATGAACAAAGAGAAAACATGTATACAGAGACATACAAAGGGAGGAGCCAGGCAGAGATGAAGGCAGGGGTACAGGTTTCACATCAATGTATCAAAGGAAGCCAAGATTCCAGCACATCCCAGAGCCAAGGGAGGTGGGGCCAGGCCTCAGGAGGACCCAGGGACAGCAGGTCTCAGGATCTTCATCTGTCAGAACCATGGGAGAGACGTGGCTGCTGCTTGAACCACCCTCGTCTCAGTGCTGACTACTGCAGGCAGCTGGAGGCTGCCGATCCTGGTGTCACAGGAGCTCCGTGGCACGAGTGCTCCTTTGCCAGGCTTTGACGCCTCCTTGCCCGTCCTCACTCAGCATCTGCTTCTCAGTTTGATCCTTCTCCCACTACAGCCAGTTTGAAGTTCCCAACCAATTCTTTCCTTCTTAGATCACTGCTGGGTGGGGCCCGGCTGTTTCCACTTTCAAAAGTCAGGTTATGTTCTCTACTGAATATTTTCCTCGTTCCTTTTTTTTTAAATCATTTATTATACAGTCAAAGTACTTATGCCACCTCATGGAACCATCTGGGACAATGGCCCTTACTTGATTAGTGTCTTCCTATATCATTCCTAGATTGCCCTTAATTTTTTCCCTTGGCACTTGGTAGACAGAGGCGGGCAGGTCTCTGTGAGTTTGAAGCCAGCCTGGTCTACATAGTGAGTACCAGGACAGCCAGGGCTACCTAACAGGGCTACCTAATGGCACTTCCCTTGGTCATAGCCACAGTGAGAAACTGGCAGGCTGTGCTGCTGTGTCTCTCATAGGGACATGTTGGCCTGAGGGATCTAGACACCAAGATGACTCAGGACTGTAGCTTCCAAATCAGAATTGCAGGAAGGTACAGTGGCTAAGAATGCTAACTTTGGACCTCTCTCTCTCACTGTGTGTGTCTGTCTGTCTGTCTGTCTGTCTGTCTCTCTCTCTCTCTCTCTCTCTCTCTCTGTGTGTGTTTCTCTCTCTGACTCTCTGTGTCTCTCTGTGTGTGTCTCTCTGTCTCTCTCTGTCTCTGTCTTTCACCAACTCAGTAGTCAGTTGACTAAAGCAGCCAACCAACCAGGCAGGATTGGTCGTGGCTGTGACGGTGGCCTATGCATCCCTGTGGCCAGAGGGTTCCCCAGTTTCTCTCAGAACCCTGATGATGTTCTATGATTGAGGGAACCTCACTAAGCACTCCAAGGCTTCCTCCTGTGGCAGGGTCTTTCCACTTCCAGAAGCTTCCACCTTAGTATTTGTGAGGGCTGATTGACTCTCGGGAATCTTTGTTGTGTGATCCGCCATAATTATTTTAATTCAAGCACACGCCCTATAGCAGTGACATGGTAAATGCTGTTCTCAAGCACAAACAGCTGTCGGGGCTGCCAGTGTGGCTGCCTACTGTTTGATATCATTACAATATTTAATTTCAACTCGGCAAGGGCTTTTTTCCCAGTGAGCATCTTTCAGCATTACTCCTTCCCCATCTGTCTGAAGTTAAGGAAGGTAAAAAGGGAGAAGTCGCCCCTCACATTGAAGAAACCGATGGCAGAGAAGTTAAGGAAAATAAAAAGAGGAAGAAAGAAAAGAGAAGAAAGTAATGAGACTCAGTGTCAGACACATGAGGAAGGGCAAGGGGAGGGAGGGAGAGGAAGTGAGGGAGGGAGGGAAGGGAGGGAGGAAAAGGAAGTGAGGGAGGGAGGGAAGGAAGGAGGGAAGGGAGGGAGGGAGAAGTGAGGGAAAGAAAGGAGGAAGGAGCGAAGGAAGGAAGCAAAGAGGGAAGGGAGGGAGGGAAGGAGGGAGAGGAAGTGAGGGAAGGAAGGAAGCAAAGAGGGAAGTGAGGGAGGGAGTGAGGGAAGGAAGGAGGAAAGGGAGGGAGGGAGAGGAAGTGAGGGAAGGAAGGGAGGAAGGAGCAAAGGAAGGAAGCAAAGAGGGAAGGGAGGGAGGGAGGAAGGAGAAGTGAGGGAAGGAAGGAAGGAAGCAAAGAGGGAAGTGAGGGAGGAAAGGAAGGAAGGAGGGAGGGAGGGAGAGGAAGTGAGGGAGGGAAGGAAGCAAAGAGGGAAGGGAGGGAGGGAGAGGAAGTGAGGGAAGGAAGGAGGGAAGGAAGAAAGGAAGTGGCAAAGGAAGGAAGCAAAGAGGGAAGTGAGGGAAGGAAGGAGGGAAGGGAGGGAGAGGAAGTGAGGGAAGGAAGGAAGCAAAGAGGGAAGGGAGGAAGGGAGAGGAAGTGAGCAAAGGAAGTAAGGAAGAAAGGAGGGAAGGGAGGGAGGGAGAGGACATGAGGGAAGGAAGGGGGAAGGAAGGAAGGAAGGAAGGAAGGAGGGAAAGGAGGGAGGGAGAGGAAGTGAGGGAAGGAAGGAAGGAAGCAAAGAGGGAGGGAGGGAGGGAGGGAGGGGAGGAGAGCAGCTTGAAGTTGCTCCTATTTCTCTCATTTTCCCACTGCAGGTGTGCTGCATGCAGAGGAACAGGTTCCTGTCACCAGGCTTGGAGGCAACAATGTGCCCTCAAACACATGTGACCAGCCCTATATTCCTGTGATCTTGCAGGATATGGAAGTCTGCATTAAAGACAGCTGTAAATATCCTGAGCTCACTTCCTCTGTGCCCACCCCTCTCGGAGAGATTTAATGCCTTGGAAAATTCCGGCTCCAAGATGGGCAGCTGGATACTTACTTCTTGCAGCCAGCGTTCAACAGACAGAGAGAGGGGGGGGGCATGTGCACATACACGCACATACATACACACATATAACACATGCTTATGAATATGCACATACACGCACATATATACACAGACATAAGCACACACAGACATACACATTCACATGTATATGAGCCATCCCGGGTGATTATAAAGCTGGGTGCTAGGAAGCCTGAGAAAGTTGGAGTGGAGCCCACACCTCAGTGCCAGTCTCTTTCCCAGGTGAAAGGCTTCAGAAAGACTTACGTGTAATTGGGTGTTCTTTTTCCTCATCTAAATTTTAATTTATCTGCAGTTGTTACATAGTTCTTACATAATTTTTGCTCTTCTTATTGTTTTGAGATAGGGCCTCTCTGTAGCCCAGGCTGGCCTTGAGCACATAGTCCTCCTGTCCCAGAATTTGGAAGGCTGGGACTAAGCCATGCATGCCATGTCTGACTCATATGGTGATTTTCTGTTATAGATTTTGTTTCTGTTTTCTTATGGTTCTACAGATGGAGCCCAGGAGCTCGTGTGTGCTAGGTAAGTGTTCTACCTCTGAACTATGTTCTTGGCCCCATATAGTTGTGTATAGTTTTTTAATAAAATATTTTGGGCAATGGCCCCCTGTGAAAAGGGAATCAAGGAGGTCCAGAATTTACCCTTCCCTGCTGCAGGAGATTCCTGGATGGCCATTGGGCCATTAGAGTGTTCTGGAACACTCATACTTTCCTGAGTATGGCAGGCCTGGGTGCTTAGTCTGTCCCCAGAGGAAGAGGTGCTGTAACTAACCACTGTCTCATACAGCTGAGAAGCATTTATCATTTGCAATGCCTTGTCTTTCTATTAAGGCATCCCTGGGAACATGGAGGCTAGTCAGGCAAAATGCACTACTGTTTGCCCCACCATCAACAGTATGGCTGCCCCAGGGTATAGATCATGGCTAGGCAAGATGAAGCTGTGCAGCCAGTAAGGTATTAAAGAGCAGGAAGAACTGGCTGGGGTGGGGGGATACCTAGTGCCAGAGGCAGGAATTTCTATGAGGGATTTTTCAGAGTGGCTGGATGGTTTGGGTGGAGCTAGCAGACCCGGGCATGGCCCATGGCTCACTGAGCCACACAGAGGCAGGGCCTTGGCTTCTGAGCTCTCCCACATGGGCAGAAAGAGGCAGGTAAGGGGCAGGCAAGATGGCTCAGAGGGTAAAGGTGCTTACAACCAAGCCTGACAACCTAAGCTCCATCTCTAGGCCCCTCCTGGAGCAAAGAAAGAACCAACTCCCCCAAGTTGTCCTCTGACTTCCATATGCACACACACAAAGTAATTAATTAATTGATTGATTTAAAGAAAAAAAAATAGAAACAAAAAAGAGCCAGGCTGATGGACCAGCCTGTCTGCTGTCCCTCCTCCAACCCAAGCCCAACACTGTCAAGCACAGCCCCACTCCAGAATCAGAGGTTAATGACAAGCTTTTCCTATCCTCGGCTCTCAGGGAACACTCCCTACACCCTCCCAATTTATATCTGCAATTATAATTAAGAACCTCACAAAAGGGGTTAGCTGCTGGGTCTACTTGTTCAATTTATTGATTAACTATTTTTCAGAAGTTCATTACTATGCCGAGACAGGGTGCAGGGAATTGGGCCTTTGTGGTTTCTCAAGGCTTTCGCTGCTCCTGGTGATTAAATGCAGCCAGGATGCATCCATCCTGCAAGATGGCCTGCCCAAGGTCAAACATTCATGCAAAACAGGAGCCAGGATCTGATCTGCATATCTAAATACTGAGACAGAAAGCCTGAGAGATGGATTTGAAGCCAGGAGCCAGGAAAGAAGAGGGATAGAGAAAGAAGGAAGAGAAATGGCCTAGGGAAAAGCCTTTGTTACCAGAGTATGAGGAGAGTTCCCAGCACCCACAAGAAAAACGGTGTAGCACTGCTGGGTAAGTAAAGACAGGATCCCTGCGACTCACTGCCCAGCTGGTCTCTCTGATCTGAATGTTCCAGGTTCAGTGAAAGACCCTGGCTCAGTGCAAGCCTGATAACCCAAGTTTCATCTTCAGAACCCACATCAAAGGCCAGATGTGGTGGTGCACATCTTCACTGCCAGCACTCCTATAGCAGGGTGGGAGGCAGAGGCAGGAGGATTGCCCAGATGCTCCCTGGTTCCCAGCCTGGAGGTCACAGCACAACCACAGAAGCAAAGACCATGCTTCAGCAAGACGGAAATCAAGAACTGACTCTGAAAGTTGTCCTCTGACTTCTGCATGTGTGATGCGCATGCACGCACACATATGCCTGCACGCACACGCATATGTGCACACACATACACAAACAAATACACACATGCGTGAATACACACACACTAAATAAAAGAATAAAAAGTTGTAAAATAAGGTGGAGTGTGACCAAGGAAGAAGCCTAACGTGGATCTCTGCTCTCTACAACACACACACACACACACACACACACACACACACACACGTGCGCGCATGCACGCGCACACACACTCACACTACACACACATGCACACACATATACTCCATGCACACACAAACAAATACTCATACTACACACACACATTCGCATCACACAAACACTTGTACTACACACATGCACACATACACACACTTGCACTACACACACACACACACACACACACACACACACAGAGAGAGAAGGGGAGGAGAGAGGGGGCCCAGAGGGAGGAAGAAGGCTCCAAAGAAACCAGAATGTATACTAATAGGACTCACTATGAAATTGCCCAATGGACAAATCTGGGGTACCCCTGCCCCCCAAAAGGCTGCAAGGTGGCCTTTCTGCTGTCAGTGGTACTACAACTACAAAACCAATGTGGAGAGGAATACAACAATTGCTTGGGTGACCCATAAACACAGCCCACCTCAGACAGGTTTCTTGGTGCATGGTAAGGAATCTATGGAGAAGTCTGACCTCCACCCCAGAGTGTGGAGAGGGGTGGGCTGGGGACTCAGGGCCCTGGTAATGCTCCATACACAGGCCTGAGGTGCGGTGTGAAGCAAAGAGCCCAGGGACAGTCCTGAACGTTAACTTCAGCCTCCTTGAAGCATTGGCTCCTCCAGTTTTTACCACGGTGAGTGCTGTCAGAATGCCCCTAAGGTGTTACTGTGGCTCGGGTGTACTAGAGTATCCTCCACTCACCTCATGATGGAAGGCTGTTTCCAGTCCTGCCCCTTCACAGATGGTGGGACTTTTGGCAGCAAGTTCTCGTGGTCTTGAGGTGCTTAGGCATCAGCCCGCAGTAAGGAGGATGCCTGGTGTCCTGGGGTGAACTTTGGAGCAAGATGTTGCAAGAGCCGACACCATCAACCCCTGACAGCTCTCTTGATTTGTGTCCTGTAATGCCACAGGGCCCCACAGAGCAGAGCAGTGCTGGTCCTCGGATCTTCAGAGCCACAAGCTAAAGAAACCTGTGATTTTACTTCCCCAGATCTCCTTGTCCTCCCTACTACCCTCTAAGCATCCAATCCTCTTGCCTGGATAGACTCAGCTTCCTAACCCTTCTCCCTTCTCCTCCTCTTCTCTCTCCTTCTCCTCTAATTTCTCCTTTTGTGCTACTGTGGACTAGACCACAGTCTGGGACATTCTAGCAAGCTGTCTACCTCCAAACTACACGCTAGCCATCTCCTGGTCTGTTCTACTTAAGCAACCGGGGAAGAGAAAGGATTGTTTACCTGTATCTATTGCCCAGGTAGATTGTTCCTAGCTACAACCAACACCTCTCCTGGGCTCTAGACCCTCCCAGAAGCTTCTTGAGATGGTTTTCTGCCAGCCAGAAGGCTAAGCCCTGAAACACTGGGGATAGCTATGATCTCAGCAGCAGCTGCCGCAAAAGAAACAAACATCCCCAGGCTGACTAAGCATGAAATACCCAGGCTAGACTAACCTGGAGGCAGCCAGGCTGGCGAAGCAACTACCTCCTCAGAGACAGACCAGCAGACCAGCAGAGCAGTGTGTGAACTCTTAGCAACTTTTGATGGGCTGAGGGCTTTCCCCCTCATCATTCTCCAGGTTTGATTGCTCTTTCCTCATTGATCTTATTTTTCAACCATATTTGCATATCTGGATTCAGGCAATCAGGGGCCGCATGGGCCTGGCAGGCACCCTATAAATATTGCCAATATTGATAGAATTTGTCAAAGGAAGAAGAAAAACCTGCCTTCAAGACTAACTGGAAATGGGGTTCCCCAGTGCAGATAGAGGTCCCCAAATAACAATAAGCTTCACACCCACAGTCTTCACTGTGTGCCCACTTCATTCTTAGAGGAGGGTATGGACAAGAATGGATTGGAAGTGCCAGGCGATCTCCACCCACCTATTGCTCACTAAGAATCTCTGAGCAAATGGATTTGTCTGTGAGTCACTTAGATACAATAATTTAGCTTTTAGAATCCTTTCAGGGAGGACTCACAGGCATTGCGGTCTGTGGCTGTAGTTTCCAGCTACTTGAGTGGCTGGAAGAATCAGCTGAACTCAGAAGTGTGAGTCTAGCCTGAGCAACATAATGAGACCTTCTCTCAAACAAACAGAAGCCATGCATGTCAGCCTCAGAGGGCCCCTCACAGCAAGTGCTGGCCCTAAGTCCTATGGGAGTCCTACTGTGAAAGTAGAGACACAGTCGGGATCTCATCCTGCACACATCAGAAAGAGACACAGAGACACACGCTACTCCCACCACCTCCTGCTTCCTTCAAAATAAAGATGGCGCTTATGTCTCCCAGAATTCCTACAGGGCAGCCCATTTCCTGTAAAAAGCTTTCTTCAATCTGGGCCATTCAATTGGTCACACTGGGGCCCTGACTTCAGTCCCCAGAGCTCATGTGAAAAACCTGGGTGGAGTAGTATTGTGTGGACTCGATGGCAGGGGAGGAGTCAGGATGATTCCTGAGGCTCACTGGCCAGTTTAGCCTACAGGGTGAGCTGCAGGCCAGTGAGAGACCTGCCTCAAAACAAAACAAAACAAAACAACCCATGGTGGACGACTTCTGAGGCTGTCCTCTGCCCCCAACCCATGAGCATGCACACATGCACACACACATATACACACACACATATTTTCCTCTACATACATCAATGCACACATTTTAGGGAAAGAATATGCACATGCTTGCACACACACACTTGCATGCACATGCACATACACACACACACATACACACACATGTTTTCTTGATTTTCCTTCTACACATACATGAAAGCACACATTTTAGGGAAAGAAAATGACCTGGTAAAGATGTGACTGGCATTTCCATTCATACTCTCCCCTCACTCCTCTTGGTCTCTCCTCCCTCTTTATCAGTGTCTCTGTCTCTCTCTGTCTCTCGATCTGTCTCTCCCTCTCCCCCCATCTGCCTCTGTCTTTCTTTTTGATTTTCATTTATATGTTTGCCCATCTCTGACTCTCATGTGCGCAGCCCCAGCAGCCACCAAGCTCGGCTAACATGCTGCCCTCTATGGAGGGGATTCTGTTCCACCTGTCTTGCCCACTCAGTTTCTCTTCCGTGGTGGAGACCCTGAGCCTGTCCATTAGGCCTTCACCAAGCACCACTATGAAGCCCCAAAGGCACGGAGGAGGCAGCCCCCAGCTCTGAGGACCAGCCCTGAAGCCTCCCGCCTCCTCCTCTGGCTGCTACTAGATAGAGCCCCATTCTTGTTGCTCAATAGGTCAGTACTCAGGTCATCAATCACAACCTAGGGTGTCACCTTGGGACCCTGAATCCCAGGGCATCACCAAGTCAAAGCATGTCCAGGAGTCCTATCCCCAGGCAAGCCTCTGGTGCCAGACGGGAGCTCTGGCTCCAAGGTTGAAATAAGAAGTGGATTGGATTGCGGAGGAGAGAAGAGGAAGGGGAGGGCCTCCCAGATAACTGCGCTCCTCTGTAACGGATCTTAAGCTAAAGGGGCATTTCACCGGGCTGAGCAGCAGGCCCAAAGGTTCAGCTCTCCTGCCATGCCCCGGTCCCCCAGCCCCCAACTCTGGAGCTGTCCAAATGAAGACTTTGCCGTCATCACCCGAAAAGAACGTGTGTGTGTGAGATGTGACCATTTGTCACCTAGATGGAGTATAGATACGCACGCTGGCAAACACCGTAATGACTAATTTCAGACATTTATTACAATTCTTGGGAGACTTGAAAGCTGTCCTAGCTCTTGATTTTAATAAATGTAGTCTAGAAGCAGCCGCTTATCAAAGTGACACAAATTGTGTGGTAAATAGATTATGGCACAGCTGAAATACTGGAAAACGAGATCGGAAACGCTCCTTCTCTCCATTTAAAACTCCCGAGACCCTTCAGCCTGGGCTGCCACAGGCCCTGGCCTCGGAGCATCAAGCCAGAGACTGCCACCAGCTCAAGGGCTTGGCGTGGGCGTCTCACACCCATCCTGTGGGAAGGGTGCGACTGAGCCTGCGTGGACAGGGGGCAAGGACGGCACAGGGACACACACACACATACACACACACACACACACACACATGAAACAGGACTTGTGGGGGGTGGAACGACAGGGGATGGGGTGGGGGTGGGGCACCACTGGACACATGAAGTGAGGAAAAGCACGGAAGGGGATGCTGGTCACCTAGTGGGGGTGGGGTGTTGAGCACTCATCCCCCCAGGGAGGCGTGGCTTCTGTGAGTCCACACTCTCAGTGCCTCTGTATCTTGAGGCTCTTGAGGTGAGTCAGACTTCTCACTCCTCTCCTGGGCCAGGCATGAGGCAGGGAGGGAGCAGCCCTGGTGGAAGAACCAGAGGCTCTTAGTCTTTCAGAGTACTCCGACATACCATGGTCACTTCAGTCCACGGAGAACTCGTCACCATGCTGGGCCTGCTGAGAGACTTGGCAGGAGATTGGAGATTCTGGATCTGTCATTTACTGCCCGACCATGGCTGACAGAGCAGTACGGATATCCGCTGGCCAGGAACCTTCCATTCTCAGACTGGATTCCTGTTCTGTACAGATCTCTAGGCCCTCGTATCTTGACTGCTTCATGCCCTCCAAGGACAGAATGACCAGGAAAAGCTCTAAGCACCCAGAAAGGGCAAGAAAGTTGGGGGAAGGTTGCCCTGTTTGCCTTACACACCAAAACCAGGGGTCTTGTGGTACTCCCAGGGCATACCCATACCCACTCCAGATGGCTCCCTCCCAAGTGTATGATTTGGTTCTAATTGGTCCTGTGAGTTGTCATTTTTATGCCCCAGTGGACAGGAGAATAGATTAGCTTTGGAGAGACTAGAGAGGGCATTCTTTGTCACCTGGGTGCCATAGTACGCCTGTTCTGGGGGCCCAGGATGTCCCTCCAGAATCTGCCTGTCAAGAATTCCAGAGGCTGGCAGCACCCTGGATCCTTGTTGGTAACTAATTGTTGGAATAAGTAGACACGGACTGTGCATCAGTGCCAAGGAATAGTCATAGAGCGGCCCCCACACCTGTCTCTAGGTGAGCAGTGTGCCCTTCCAGAAGGGCTTTGTGTTGTGGAGGCCAATGCCAACGTGTCTTCCTCAGTGACCCTCAGACAGGGTCTCTCACTGAACCTCGATGAGATTGGATTGGCTGACCAGTGAGCCCTGGTGAGCCACCTGTCTCCTGCTCAGCTCTGGAATTGCAAACATATGTACCATTTTTCAAAGTTAAATCTCTCTCTCTCTCTTTGTGTGTGTGTGTGTGTGTGTGTGTGTGTGTGTGTGCCAGGGAGTACATGTGGAGGTCAGAGACTAACCAGAAGGACTAGGCTATGTAAGTCTCGGGGACTGAACTCACATAATCAGGGTTAGCAACAAGCTCCCTTACCTGCTGAGCCATCTCATAGCCCCAGTAAGCAGCCTTCTCCCTCAGCTGCTCAGGGTCCCCCTCAGCAGCCAACTCTCAGGAGGACTTTATGACTCAGGGACGCTGTGGAGCTAAACACACCAAGCCTGCCATGAGCAGAAGCCCTCCTGGGTCTCAGAAGGGAAGTGGTGAGGTCACCACAGTCCCATGTCCACTCAGGACTCTTGCCTGCTCTTCTCACTGGCAGGAAAAAAGAAGGGCTTAGCTTGTCTGAGAACGCTCAGGCTGTAATGGCTCTGAGGATGCCTTCCTGTTTTATTATTATTTTTTAAATAGACATCAAATTAAGCAATTAAACTGTTTATTATTTAAGCTCAAGTTAATGAATGCTGAATTTTATTATTTATCAAATGTTAATTATTCATTAGGTATTTTCAAATGAAACATCAGACATCTAACAAATTAAATTTAAACAATTCAGTTTATTGTTCTGAGACATTTGCCAGGGCAAGGTGGGAGGAAAGGCTTTCAAAAATGGTTCTTCCAGTCAGGAGAGCTCAGGGCTTTGGGGGTGGGGGATGACTGGGGAGGGGGAGGCCAAAGGGTGTGGCCTTGAACACAGCCCTACTGTGCTGAGCTGGGATCTAAGCCTGCACCTGCTGGCTTCTGAGATCCGATCCACGGTTTGGATACACACCATGCTTACTCTCTGTGACAGAATGGCTAGCCAGCTGGGAGAATACAGAGGTAAGGTGTGAAACTTGTCACTTTATCAGAGAGAAGTGCCCGGAGACAGACAGGGGTCCTGCAGAGGGATCCCAGGGGAACCTGGGACAAAGAGGAGTGGACTGCATATCCAAGGAGGGGACAGGAATCTGGACTTGCAATGACATAGAATGGTTGAATATAGTTACACCATTCTTTTCTTCACAAACAAGGTCTACATTGAAAACCAAGGTATAGGGTGTAGCTCGATGATAAAGTGCTTGCTTGTCTGGCTTGCTCTGGGCCCTGGGTCTGCTGCCCAGTACCACAAGATCCATTTCTAGCCTCGACGAATGCTGCCCACTTGCTCCTCAGGCAGCTCTCCCCGCTGAGGTATGGTTCCTAGCGGGCCTTTGGCCCCTGTGTCCTATTTGCCTCACAGGCTCCACAGCCTTCCTTAGAGTCTTCCCACCCTGTCCACACACTTGCGATGCTATCCTTTTGCTCAAGCCCCATTCCATTTTCTCACTGACTTCTGAAGTGTACACAAACTCAGCTACCAGCAGTAAAACGTGTCTGGGGAACTGGACAGATGGCTTCACTGTTAAGAGTGTGTACTGCTCTTCCAGAGGACCAGAATTTGGTTCCCAGAACCCACGTCAGGCAGCTTACAACCACCTGTTGCTTTAGCTCCAGGGGAATCTGACATCTCGGGCCTCTTTAGGTACCCACATTCAAGCACACACAGACGCGTACACACAGAGTTAAAATAAATCTCTTTAAAAATAAAAAGTGTCTCTGGCCAGCCCAGCCTCAGTAAGCTTTCAGTCTCTCTCCTGGCTGTGCCATGATGGACTGTAAACTTCCTTAAGCAATAATGGCCCTAACTGAGTCCCATGCCCACATTCTGAGCCCTAGCTGAGATACACAAGGTTTTGGTCTATATTCTGATTCTGCTGCAATAACAAAATACTCCAGGCTGAGGGAGTCATACACAGCAGATGTTTATTTAGAACATGGTTCTGGAGGCTGGGAAGTCCAAGGGCATGGTGCCAGCATCTGGATGGAGCTGCTCTGTATGGCAGAATGGAAAGGGGGCATGAGAGCATGAGGAATCAACAAATTCACCTTTTCACCAGCTTCCTGCACCTGCAATAATAAGCAGATTCCATCAGTGATTACCTTAATCCATTCATGAGCCAGGAGCCCTCCAGAGCCCCTTGCCTCTCTTGTTCCACCTCTGGATGAAGCTGCGGCAGCAGTTAAATTCCAGCATGGCAGTGTACACAAGACAGGTCCAGATCCTCTACCCCCATCTCCTCCAAGCATGAGGAGTCTCAGAACACCTAGTCTTGAATCCAGAATCCTCCTTACTGCTCCTCACCCAAACAAGCAGATAATCTTCACGGCTTGAGGATGAGAATGAACCTTATATAATATGCAGTGATTTGCAATGATCTCTGACCTCCCTCTCATTTCTAGTTCCTCTCCCCACTGTTCATCACCTGCGCTGGAACCCCGGGGCTTCCAAGCAGTCTTGAGAAGTAGCTGTCATAGTGATGGGGAGGCCTGCATGGGCTTGTTGCCATGGCAACCTGCTTGGCTGAGCAGCTACGGGCAGCCAGGGCTCTCAGTCTGTCACAAGGCACTGTGGGGGTGACTTGCTGGTGATGGTTACAGAGAAGGAGGGGCTGCCCTGCCAAGCTGCTGCAGTGTAGGCCTGGCCCTATCCCCTGTTCAGGATGCAAACCTCAAGGTCAAGAACAACTTAAAGAAGGCCCAAGATACCCACAAGGAAAAGGTGTCCCCAGGCAAGCTCCGGAGACAGCTTACAGAGCTTCTCTCCTGCAGGATGTGGGGGGAGGTGGGGGCAGGTTGCCCACATACACAAGAGACAAGGACTCAGCTTGACATTTCCTGAGGTGTTCCTCTGCCCCTCATGAGCAGGCTGGGACGGCTTACCCTCCGGAAGCTGAGCTGTGGGCTTTTGTACCTTATTCTAGCACAAGCTAGACCTGTCTGGCTCCTGTCAGATGCGGCTGGCGCTCTCTGTACGGTTGAACAGATTTTACTGCCATTTCCAGTGAACACCTCTTGCCCCTTCAGCACTTCCTGTTGTCCTTCTCTCTTGGGACTCAATTCCTGTGAGTGTGTGAGTGTGTGTGTGTGTGTGTGTGTGTGTGTGTGTGTGTTGCACATGCGCATACATGTGTGGCATGTTCAAGTATGTACATGTGCAGACCAGAGATTGATATCAGGTGTCTTTCTCACACACTCAACCTTATATATTTTTTAAGTATTTATGTTATCATTTTAAATTACGTATATGTGTGTGTGTGCCTCTGTGCGTGGATGTGCATGTGAGTGTAGTACCCACAGAAACCGGAAGAGGGCGTCAGATCACCTGGAGCTGGAGGCGCAGGTGGTTGTGAGAAACCTGATCTGGGTGCCGGAAAGAACAGCAAGCACTCTCAACGGCTAAGACATCTCTCCAGACACACATTTTTCAAGTACTCAAAGGACACTGACCAAGAATTATGGGACAAACCTCAACAACTGTAAAAGAACTGTGATCATACCACGATGGTTTTGCTATCAACTCCACACAATCTAGAATTATCTGGAGATCTCGGTGAGGAACTGTCTAGGTATGGCTGGCCTGTGAGCACGTTCATGGGGGATTATTCCGAATGCATTACCACGGTGAACCAGGAAGACCTGCTCACTGTGGGTGGCACCACTCCCTAGGTAGGGAATCCTGAACTGTATAAGAGAGGGAAGCCTAGCCAGGCGGTGGTGGCGCACACCTTTAATCCCAGCACTTGGGAGGCAGAGGCAGGCGGATCTTTGTGAGTTAGAGGCCAGCCTGGTCTACAAAGCGAGTCCAGGACAGCCAGAGATATTCAGAGAAACCCTGTCTCGAAAAACCACAAAAAAAAAAGAGAGGGAAGCCTGCACAAATTCACTGTTCTCTGCTCTTGACTGTGGATGTCACATGACCACTTTGCCTGTTTTTGTGACTCCCTTGTAAGGACGGACTATGGCCTGCAATTATAAGCTAAGATAAATCACCCCTAAGACGCTTTTGTAGGGATGTTTTATCACAGCAAGAGAAATTAAACAGACACACAGAACGTGTTCTCCAACTAGAACAGAACCAAGGGGAAAATGAGTGAGTGACAGAAGATAATGAGGAGATCTCCAAATGCTTGGAAACAAAACAATACTCCCAAACAAGCCATGAACTCGAGATGATGCCTCAGGGGAACCACAGGAATTAGAATTGCAGTGCGATGCTTGAGATGCATGGGCAAGGCAACTTGGCTGAAGAGAGAGATGTGCAACGTTAAGATACACACACTGAGCCGGGCCTGGTGGCGTGTACCTTTGGTTTCAGCACTCAGGAGGCAGAGGCAGGTGGATCACTGAGTTCAAGGCCATCCTGGTCTACAGAGTGAGTTCCAGGACAGCCAGGGCTACACAGAGAAACCTTGTCTCAATACCATAACAAAAAGAAGAAGGAGGAGGAGGAGGGCTGGAGAGATGGCTCAGTGGTTAAAAGCACTGGCTGCTCTTCCATAAGTCCGGAGTTCAATTCCCAGCAACCACATGGTGGCTCACAACCATCTATACTGGAATCTGATAATCTATTCTGGTGAGAAGGGGTACATGCAGACAGAGTTTTCAACTATGTAAAACAAATAAATAAATAAATAAATATTGAAGAAGAAGAAGGAGGAGGAGGAGGAGGAGGAGGAGGAGGAGGAGGAGGAGGAGGAGAAAAATGCATATGCTAAGAAGAGGCCTTGGGCTGGGGAGATGACTCAGCTAGTTAAGTGCTCTTTGCAGAAATCCCCAGAATCCATGTAAAAGCTGGGTAAGCTTGGGGACCTCCTGTCAGCCCAGCTTGGGAGATCAGAGACCCAGAGGCAAACTGGCTAGAGAGCTAGACTAGTAAAACCAGAGAGCTTCAGGTTCAGGGAGAGACCCTGACTCTAAATGAAGGAAAGACTGACCAAGAAAGATGGCTGATGTCACCCTGAGGTCTTTTCAAGCACCTGCCAACATGTGTGCCTACATACACATGCACCTACACATATGTGAACATGCATACACATATGCTCACACACCATGCACACATACATGGGGGAAGCTCAAGTCAATAACGCAACCCCCAGATCATGAAGTCCTAGGGACATGAAAAGCAAAGCTGCAGTGAGATGCAGGCTCAGGCCCTTGGTTAACGACCACACTTTCCTAGATATACAGTGGGGGGCGGGGAGCAGTGTGGAGACTCTGGAGCACTTGTGACGCAGGTGGGAATGTACAATGGCGCGCAGCCTCTGTGGAAGGCAGCAGGATGGCTGCTCAGAAAAGAAGGAACCATATTACCACCATGTCATATGGGACTGCACAAGTGCTCCCAAGTCTGTAGGTGCTAGAGTTCAGACCCCAGCAACCCTGAGGCAGCACGCAAACGCCTGCAACTCCAGCCCCAAGGGATGGTGTGCCTTCTCCCAGTCTCTGTGGGTACTCACCACACACGCGCCATAAACTCACACAAACACATGCACGCGTATAAATAAAGCCAAATACAAACAGACGACGATTTGAATATATGGATGCAAGATACCACCCGGTGCTAAAATGAGGGACCATACGCCGCCAATGGAGAGCAGAGGCATTTCACGGACCACTGTCATGGGTTGGGAAGCCTGATGTGACCGAAGGATGCTAACTGTGTAGTAGTTGCTGGCAGTGTACAGGCATCACAGGCCATGGGGCCAGAGGGACACCAGCGGGGAGGGAAGCAAGCCTGGCCTGAGACCAGATGCTGTGTTGGCAGCCCAAGTAAGTAACTGTGGCGACTGGTCGGGCCATCGTATCAGCACTCAGCTCCAAATGCCCCAGTGTGGGGACAGGAGCTTGCAAAAGCTCTAGCAAGGACTCAGGGTGCATTCCAGGCGGAGGGTGATGGTCTAAAGAGAAGAGATGATGGAGAGTCACGTCACGTCAGCTGAGCCAGGAGGGGAGCTGGCCCAGGGGGACCTCATCACCATGGTGAGGATTTCAAGTGCAGCAGGGAGAAAACAAATGGTCGATGGAAACCCGAAGTGACTGCAGAGTCCCTGCCTCCCAGGGAGCCGGTGTAAATCACGCTGGCTGGGGAATAAATCCCACCTGCCCCGACCCCGCTGAAAGATAGGACACAAAGACAGACCTTGATGGATGCTGTCAGGCAGTGGAGGCCCAAGGCTGAGAGAGTTAGAGAGCCTCAGAGAGAGGGGGGAGCCCAGAGGAAGGAGGAGGAACCACATGTGACTCTAAGAAGCCGCCATGGGACTCACAGTGGGGGAGAAGCAGGCAGAAGCAAAAGGGGGACCTGAGGGTGCTAAGATGGGAGGGCCCACCTGAGCCCCAGGGCAGGAGTTGAAGAGAAGCTTGGGCTCAGGATGTCCCAGGAGGTTTAGGGGGCAGAGGGCCTGCTTGGCAGTGCAAAAGCCTCTGTGTCACCAGCCTTGGTCAGCTGTCTGTCTTGAGGCTCCACACTTGAATGCCCATGTGGTTACTTCAGAGAAAGTTTCCAGGCCATGAGGACCTTCTGGGGACAGTGAAGATGATGCTGAGGTGAGTCTGAATGATGTGGGTTTTTTGTCTCCTTGACAGAACACCCAAATGAGACAAAGGTGGAAGGACTTCCTCTGGCTCCCAGTTGGAGTGGACATGGTCCATTGTGATCAGTAGGTGTGGTGACTATGAAAGCCACAGTATCAAGCCAGAATCAGGGAACCAGGAGAGGGCCACACATCCTCAGCCATCCATAAATCTCAAAGAGCCAGGGGGGAACATACAGTCCTGAGGGAGAGTTGAGTGTGTCTGGGCTTCAGCTGGCAAAGTTTCACCCACATGGGCTCACTTGTGCCTAGTCCCTAGAGAGAGCTCGAGCAGAAGGGGGCTGCAGGAGGAGAGCCTTCCTACACCAGGCAGAGGGATTAGGTGTGGAGGCTGACCCCCATGGGCTGTGGCCCCCAACACAGCAGCTGGAAGGGTCCCTAGTGACAAAGGACTGAAGACCACTTTAGCTCACTGGTATTAAAGAGGAAGACAGGGTTAGTTTATACAATGAAACAGTTCCGAATGTGTCCCAGGGCTGGACCCAGGCATGACAGAGCCACTCTATTTCTCAGCTCTGCTCTCCCCTTCCTTCCTAGTTTCACTTCTGGGCTGCCTTTGCTCAAGATGGCTCTGGGCTTCCAGCCCCCACAACTGTAAGCCCATGAAGACAGTCTTCCATCCTCCTGCTCCAGCTGAGGTCCAGGACCATGGGTCTGCCTGGCCAGGATCCCTCTGGAACAGGTGCACTAGTGAAGGCCAGCCTCGAGGACAGTCATCTGATTTCCATCTGAGAGCCCTCTGCACCCCCAGGCATGTGCTTCCTAAGCAAAGAGCAGGAAAGAGCTGAAGGCGCAGCAGAAACCCGTGGGCGCAGCTTATCAGACTCAGAAATGCATTGTCGGGTTCTATGCAGTCCCTTCCTAATTACATTCTTATCGAACTTGATATTCAAATTAGCCATGGTCCCCTGGGTCACCTCCACCACCAGGAAGGAGCAATTACTCTGAAAATGCTGAGTGACTAGGGCTCCAATATATTCACGGACAGTCCCTCTGTGCATAATTAAACACTGCCCCTCCCTCAAAATAATTTCACAGAGATGAAGCCAGAACTTTATTGCTTTGGGCCGTTTCTAAATTCCTGGCACACAAAACTAGTCCAACGTCCTTTGCAGGAGAGTCCCAAGGTTTCATATGCAGTCAGCGACGCCAGGGTCTCAGCTCTTCAGTGTGTTTCAGGTGGGATGTGTGCTATCCCCAGAACTCCCAAGTTTGTGACACTTGAAGTGAACAGTCTCAAAAGTTCAGACACAGGCCAAACCCATGCAACAGTGAGCCTGTCAAGCCGGGTGTGGCCCCTAAGACTTGATTAAGGCTAGAAAAAGGACAGTCCACTGTGAGAAGCACCTCACTAGGACCTTTCACAATTATGGTACTTGACAAAGATGTATTCTTACTGCAATCAGCCTGTGGGGAGGGGGGATGCCTTTACCCCTAAACCAACCACCAAGGCACACCTGTGAACTCACCAAACATTTCTAACTCCTGCCCTGAAAATTCTCCCCCAATGTCACACCCCACCATCTTCCTCCCAGACATTGTAACCTTCCAATGCTCTTGATTGTCAGCTAACCCAAAACTTGTCACCTAGTGTACCACACACATGAAGGATGGGCTTGGGGAGAGGGGGTTATCCAGAGCAAGACAACACTGGGAACCAAGCAGAGACCTGCTCACTCAAGGCCTGGAAGCAGCAAGAAACTATATCTCAGTAACGCTGGAGTCATCTCCATCGGCCAGATGGAGAAACTGAGGCCTAGCCATGCTGAAGAAAGGAAGCTTAGTGTGCACTTGGCCTTCATGAAGATGACTTCCTCTCCTTCCCATGATGGGAGCCCACAAGGAAGGTGCTCAGACATAAGAACTGTGTCCATGGAGATGGCAATGTCCTCAGCATCATAAGCAGGTGTCCCTTTGGGTTCTGCAATTTCTGCTCTTCAATTTCTAAGAACAGCCGAGTTCTGGGAAGTGGAAGTCTTAGAGCGAAGATGGCAGAAAGCATGCCCATTGTCCAGTGCCTGGAAACCAGGCACGACCCAGAGGGAGCCAGGTTGTTGGATTGAGATTTTGAGGATACTCTCTCTAGGGGTGAACTGAACACAAGCTCTGTTGGGCAGCAGGTTCCTCACTAGTCCATCCCAGTCACGAGTTCCAGAGCTGGTCAAGTAGTGTCTTTAGCCTTTGTGACTGGTGCCCAAGGGTGGAAAGCAACTGGAACAGCCTTTTGCATTTAGCCATTTTGCACAAAACAGCCTCCTGAGGAATTAGGCAGTGGTTCCAAACACACATGGGTTCAATTTCCTTAAAGCTGAAATGGTTCCAGAACCAAGGGAGAAAAGTGCTCAAGGGAAAATTCCTGGCCCCGTAACCCCCCGAGCATGGCATGCCCAAGAGATGTTACTGCTAGCTAGCAGCGCAGAGGCACAGAGCCTTCCTTTAAGGGAAGAAAGGGGCCAACTCCCACTCTCATGTGACTGCTTAGGGCTAATGAGGGGCTCAGGTCTTGAGAAGAAGCAAGAAAACATAGGAGTGGGGACAGGGCAGTTCCCTATAGAACATTCCCAGTCTCTTGGTTTTCTGGGAGGCAGATGAGGTTCCAAAGCCTGTGTTTTCTTCCTCTTCGAGGCTTTAGAACTCACCCTTCAGTATTCACTCAGGGGACCAGGACTTTAGAGCAATCCCATTGAGGGTGTTGAATGATATCCCAAGCAAAGGGATCAGGGATCGAAACACAGGACAGTATTTAAATATACGATTCAGATTTCAGATAGAAAAGCAGCTTGCAGTTTTTTTTTGGTTTTTTTTTTTTTTTTTTTTTTTGGTTTTTCGAGACAAGATTTCTCTGTGTAGCCCTGGCTGTCCTGGACTCACTTTATAGACCAGGCTGGCCTCAAACTCACAAAGAACCACCTGCCTCTGCCTCCCAAGTGCTGGGATTAAAGGCATGCGCCACCACCGCCCGGCACAGCTTGCAGTGTTTTGGAGCCATCCTCTGCTGGTTGTGGTGGTTTGAATGAAAATGGCCCCCATAGGCTCATAGAGAGCGGCATTACTTGAAAGGATTAGGATATGTGGCCTTCTCGGAGGAACTGTGTCACTGGGGTTGGGCTTTGAGGTTTCAGACGCTCAGACCAGGTCCAGTGTCACTCTTTCTTCCTGACTGCCTGCTAATCCAGATGTGGAACTCACTCTCAACTGCCTCTCCAGCACCATGTCTGCCTGCATGCTTCCAGCCGTGATGACAATGGACTAAACCTCAGAACTGTAAACCAGCACCAAATAAATATTTGCCTTTGTAAGAGTTACCATGGTCATGGTGTCCCTTCACAGCAATAGAAACTCGCACCAAGACACTAATCCATCCACTCTACACTGAGTGCTGAAATTCACTGGGCCTCTGTTTGCATTCCCAGGGGGAGAGGCAGAAGAGACCCTGAGTGGAAAGAGCTAAACACACGAGGAAAAATGATGTCGTTTTAATAACCAAAGCTCCATGGCAATGCTACTCTCCCCACAAGGGATCTGGGCGGTCCAGAGTGCAGGGTGGAGTTTGTGGTGGAGTTCCACATCTCAGCCTCTCTCCCTCCCTCATGGGCTCACTTCTTTCCCTCCTGCTGAGGACATCCCATCTCACGAACAGCAGCTTTAGCCTTCTGAGAGCTCTGGCCAAAGCTTTGGACTTGCCCACTGTCGCGTCCCCCCTTGTCCAGCAAGGAATGACGCAACTCACAAAACTCTTCTCCTGCAGTTTATTCAGGTCCCTTGAAAACAGTCTTCCGAAAAGGCCGGGCAGACCCAACCCACAGGCTAAATACTAAATGAACAGCCAATCAAGTAAAGCCAAGTGGTGCTATCTTAGAGGCCCACGTATGCGGAAGCAAGCCAGATCAGCGGTCTTAGCCAAATATGGACTTGTTTATCATCGAGAGCGCTCACCATCGGGCTGGTGGAAGGCGGAGACCAGCGCCATCTTTAAGGCGCGGCACGGAAACCAGCGCCATCTTTAAGGCGCGGCACGTCGCAGCTCTCTACAGCCCACAAGTCCCCCGTGTCTCCAGTATCCCACACCTGCTGACAGCAGAGGCCATCTGGAGGACTCTGCCCTCCTATCTCCTCTACCTCCAGCACCCAATGAAGCCACCACCAGATCCAACATCCTCTTTCGGCTCTCAAGCGTCCATATGCTTGTACACATACATACATACATACATACATACACATATACACAATAAAAAAATTTTAATTCCTTTTTTTTAGCCGGGCGGTGGTGGCGCACGCCTTTAATCCCAGAACTTGGGAGGCAGAGGCAGGCAGATCACTGTGAGTTCGAGGCCAGCCTTGTCTACAAAGTGAGTCCAGGACAGCCAAGGATACACAGAGAAACCCTGTCTCGAAAAACCAAAAAAAGAAAAAAAAATTTTTTTAACTAGCAAACTGGTACTGGGGATAGAACTCACGGCTCAGCACACCCCAGGCAGGCACTCTGTCACATGCATTGCCAGCCCCAAAGTTGGCATTTTGACTCACACGTAGATGTCACTCTATAGCCCTCACACTCCTAGAGCTCACCACTAACCGTGGAGGAAGCCATGGTCCTCACATGGCCACGACCTCCTAGGAGTGTCCATTACTAAGCCATGGCCCTTGTGTTCCACCACTAAGTCATACTTCTTCTAGGCCTATCCCCCTCCTTTAAAAAAAAAAAACCTTCAGGTCAGAGTCTGTTCCTGGGGACTCTGGCCTCAAAGCTAACTTTCTAGTGTCATGGAAATAAAGTTAGGAGCTGGAGAGAGGGCTCATCGATTAAAAGCCCTGACTTCTTCCAAAGGATTTGGGTTCAAATGCCAGCACCCACAGGGTAGTTCACAGCTGTCTGTAATTGCTGGGCCTACACCTTTAATCCCAGCACGCAGGAGGCAGAGGCAGGCAGATCTCAGTGAGTTCAAGGCCAGCCTGGTCTACAAAGGGAGTCTAGGACAGCCAGAGCAACACAGAGAAACTTTGTCTAGAAGGAAAAACAAACAAACAAACAAACAAACAAACAAACAAAAATTGTGAATGGACCATTTTCCTTTATCAATTTCATGTGTTTGTTTTGGGGGGGATATATGCACTCAAGTGCAGTTCCTTCAGGGGCCAGAAGAGGGCGTCCATACCCCAAAACTGGAATTCTAGGTGGCGTGAGCTGCCTGATAGAGTGTTGCTGTTAATCACTGAGCCACCTTGCCAGCCCCTTTATCAATTGCTGTTTCTTAGGTTCCTTTAGGATACCGGGAAAGTAGGCAGGGGTTATGAACCTGGAGGAACAGGGATACTTGCTGGTGTACATCATAGCAGGTGTGGGATACAGGATGCTCAGGGGTATCCATTGTAGCAAACACAAATGCCTGCTACCTGGGGCAGGTGAGATCGGCCTCCAGAGCTTTTAAATCATGAAGACAGGTGTGCACGCTCCCAGCCAACACATCCCCTAAAACTTCCCTTTCTCTTTTCAGAATGAGCGGTTCTGGCAGCAGCTTCCCACCGTGTCTCTGGGGTATTATCTATAGAAGGAGGAAAAACATCATCTCGCCTTCTTTTTAACTGATCTCTCTTGTATCTGTTTAGTAAGATTTATTCTCTCATTTATCACTGCCCTCCCTTCATTCATGTTAAATATGAAATTGATTAGGAAAGATCCCCATCACAGCTTAAAAAAAATAATTAGCTGCTACATCATGTTGCCCACAGTGCGACAGAAAGGACTGATTAAATTAGGAATATTAAAACCCCATTAATCTGCACTCAGCTTAAGCTTCTGCTTGCTCATCTCATAGTGACACGTATTATGTCTGACACTGAAGGATATTTGCATTACCAGAAGCAGCAAGGTCACCCATTGAGAGATGTCAGGTCGGTCATTAGTCACAGGTGGAACAGGTGACCAGAGGAAGGCTGGCTACCCATGTGTCAAGAAGAGCATCCCTCACAGATGTCATTCCTGAAGTGAAGAACACCCACAACTGGGTGATCCAGGGGTCCGGGTGCCCCCGGGGCTTTGGTACACACCTGTTCTCTGTCACCCTCCATGGGTCTCTTGGCACTCAAGGGACCTTGGTGCCACCATAGGGGTGGGGGTTCTATGTGCTAGCGCCTTCAGCACCTTTTCCTCCTCAGTGGGCTCTGAGAACCAATCACAAAGGTCAGTGAGTGTTCAGTGCTGCCTGGGGGGGGGGGTGTTGGTGCTGGCACCTACTCAGCCCTGCTAAGCCTCCTGTATCGTCTACCATACTCAGCTTATTAGAAGCCCTGTGAGGTGGCCACTGTGTCATCAAGACACAGGAGAGGAAGCTGGTGGCTCCATCCACAGACTTGGCTGAGGTCCCACAGGTGGCAAGAGAGAAACCTGCATTCAGTCCCCCAGTGTGCTGACTGCCAAGAAGACAGCCTCAGGTTCCCTCCAGATACCAGATAGCCCGCCTCGCCTCGCACTGATTCCACAGGGCCTCCCCTCAAGAGGGGAAGGATGAATCCCTGCGGTTGGAGAGGCTCCCTATTTATCGTGACTTAAATCATTAAATTCAACAGAGCTGAGGGTCACCCATCCTACAGTGTCAGAATGGGAGGCGGGGAACTTCTCCCCAGCACTGAGAGCACTGCAGGCCTGTCATGCTCAAGATGAGAAGCATCTTACCCTGTCATTATTCTCTAAGGCAGCAGCTCTCCACCTTCCTGGTGTTGCCACCTGTTAGTACAGCTCCTCATGCTGCGGTGACCCCCAACCATAAAATTATCTTCCCTGCTACTTCATAATTGTTAATTTTGTTACTGTTATGAATCACAATGCAAATATTTTTTTGTTTTGCCAAAGGGGTGGCAACCTACAAATTGAGAACCACTGTTCTAGGGCAAGGATTTGAAGGCCTAGGACATAGTCCAGTGGTAGAGATTTGCCTGGACATTCACCAAGCCCTGGGTTCCACCCTCAGCATCATGAAGAAAATTAACTCATCTATCTTTTTATTTGTTTGGGCTTTTGGGGGGCTCTTGTTTTTGTTGTTTGTTTATTTATGACAGTATCTTACTCTGTAGCTTAGGCTGGCCTTAAACTCACAGTGATCCTCCTGCCTCAGTGTCCCTAGTGCTGGGCTTACAGACATGTGCCACCACACTCAGCTTAGCTGCATGTACTTACTGTGGCTTTTTTCTCTTTCTCACTCTGCACTGTTAGATGAACCCAAATCACACCCAGGTAAGATCTTTCTTCCCTAGGGGAAAGAAAAGAGGGTCACACATTCTTAATAGTCTATTCATGTTCCCCAAGCTAAAGCCCTGTCGGCTGGGTCTAGGTCTGCCTTCTTGGGGTCTACACTTGGAGTGCACAGGAGATGGGGGCAGGTGGAGGAGGTACCTACCAGATAGCTAGAACAGGCTGCAGCAAATAGTATTCACATATTCATGTGTCTTGCTTGGGGATAAATGCAACAAGATGCAGGCAATATCATGTCCACTTGAATATGCTTAAGGTGGCAATGGTGTCTATGGGTCTTTCCTGAACAAATGAAGCCAGACAGTAGGACCTCCACAGCCAAACTGATTCAGGAAAAAGAAATACAAAGCCAAGGATACAGGGGAACGGGACTCAGGAGATGGAGAACATGTCCTTTCTTATAGTCACAGACACTGGACTCCAAGCTGAGGCCCTAAGAAGGGTCTCTGTGTGGCTGTTTCATAGGTCTACTCTACGGCAAAGCTGGACTTCACACTGTGTGGCCAAGGAGTGCTCACCTAGAGTCCTGGATGGTGAAGAAGATACATCCTGACTTTACCTCTGCAAGCCAGGAAGGCTGCCCACTTCCTCACCCCATACAAGGGTGTGGAGCAGGGACAGAAGAAGGCTCCTTCCTGCTCTCTGGTTCTCTCAGCTGGCACAGCTCTGCCCTTGCCCCTAATGACTCTTCCCACTATGGAACACCTTTCAGCAGAGCCCTACGGACCTGCTCACCTGGCACCAGGCACACATGTATGCTCAGTGCAGGATGCTGAGCTAGAGACCCCCTGATTGCTGACCCCCTCCCCCGCATGGCTGGTCCATTTAACAACTGGCAACTTGGGAGAAGGAGCCTAAGTCCCTTAAGGACAGAAAAACTTGGCCTTCTTAAAAGATTTATGCATAAGAGCCACAGACCTGGCTCTTATTACATGGAGTTCTCTCTCTCTCTCTCTCTCTCTCTCTCTCTCTCTCTCTCTCTCTCT
>CAJQZJ010004796.1:6478182-6492541 GCA_907164525.1 Lophiomys imhausi | reverse complement strand
TCTCTCTCTCTCTCTCTCTCTCTCTCTCTCTCTCTCTCTCTCTCTCTCTCTCTCTCTCTGCTGATGCTTTCCAGATGTGTTGAAGAGGGACAGACCCTCAGGACATCCCTTGGCTTTGGAACCACTGCTTGTCCCAGATAACCACAGTCACATGCCCATTTCTGGAGCCAAACAGGCTGGTGCTGCCCCTCCATCCTCCTTGGCAGAGGAGGGAGAACACAGAACACGTGGAAGTTCATGCCCCAGCAGAGGTCCTGGGCCAGAAGTGCCCAGCTAGATGACTGAGGACATGAAAACACAGCCTTGTAGAAGCAGGACATGCTCTAGGTCATCTCTAAAGCTGCCTGGGGCCAGCATGTGGACCAGATGCCTGTTTTCCATCATTTGCAGAGTGTAAGGCACTTTTGCGCTCTCTAGAACAAGATTCTAGGCAGGTCCAGATCTCAGACTCCTCCAAAAAGCTGGCATTTTTCCTGCTGGGAAGAAGCTCAGCTAAGTTCTAAAACACGGAGTTTAGATACAACTGTCTTTGACACAAAATGGGGTGTGCTGGGCTGGGGGTGGAGTGTTGATAGTTAGATTCACATAAAACGCTCCAGAGAAAAAGTATTTCCTCACAGCTTCTGGATGACGAATGGGGGAGGGGGACAGAAATAACTTGTATTTGTTTTTTAGGTTTTTCGAGACAGGGTTCCTCTGTATATCCTTGACTGCCCTGGACTCACTTTGTAGATCAGGCTGGCCTTGAACTCACAGAATCCACCTGCCTCTGCCTCCCTCCCTGGTGCTGGGATTAAAGGCGTGCGCCACCACGCCGGGCAATTACAGACAACTGTGAACTGCCATATGGGTGCTGGGATTTGGACCCGGGTTTTCAAAGAGCAGTCAGTGCTCTTAACCGCTGCGCCATCTCTCCAGCCCAGAAATAACTTTTATTTATTTTATTTTATTTTTTTGAGACAAGGTCTCTCTCTGCAGCCCTGATTGGCCTGAAACTCACTATGTAGATCAAGCTGGTTGGAACTCATAGCAAGCTACCTGCTTCTGCCTCCCGAGGCCACCACACTGGAGGTGTGAGGCCCAGAAATAATTTCCTGATCCTAAAGGCTGTTTACAGAGAGACAGCAGGGCCGATGAAGAGGAAAAGCTTGCATGGCCAGCACCACTCCACCCCCACTCTCCCGGAGCTCAGCTCTGCAGAGGCAAGAATCTCAAGGTCCCAAAATAAAAGGCATCATCGAGAGGCACAGGTGCGCAAGTCTCCAGGACAAGAACCTTCCCCACACTGACTCAGGCTGGGGCGACTCTCAAGGCCATGGCCTGGATTTGAGAACACAGATGAAGGTCAGTACTGCCATTTTGGGCAGTGGTGTGGGGATGGAGATGGGGGAGAGGTGGCAGCCAGCCCTGAGAGGACCCTTCCTGAAGCATCAAGTGAGAACAGGATGAGACTGGGGCCTCTCCTCCCGCTGAGAAAGCCCAGAGCAGGAGCCCCAAAGGCAGGAAGTTCGGCACAGAGTCTGTGTTACGATAATGTGGTGGGGGTGCAGCACCAGCGGGGTGGCACACCGTGGCCGGCCCTGGCCAAGGTGTATTCCCCGAGGAAATCACGCCGTGCCACCCAACACGTCTGGTTTAGGTTTATTTAGGTGGGAAGTTGGGGGCAGAGCCATAGAGAGAGAGGAAGAGAGGCATAAGGAAAGAAGGATAGAAGGAGGAAGGCAGGGGGAAAGGGGAAGAGACCAAAAGAGACCGGAAAAGGGGGTGGGGGGGTTATTCCGCCAGACGTCGCCACTTGTCGGCAAGTGATGATGTCAGCAATGAAGGACCCCGAAGGACCCCTGAGGTCAGAGGTCAGGCTAGTGCAAACCCCTGTAGACTTAACAGCCTGGGTCCACGGGGACTCCCCGTGAAAGAAAAGAGCCCATTCTCGCCCCCAACACCAGGACAGCATGACAGAGGAAATCCTGCCCCAGGGCTCGGGGTGCGGCTCAGTTGGTCACGAGCTTGCCTAGCCTGCGGGAGGCCCTGGGTTCCATCGCAGCGACGTATAAAGCCGATATGGCAGCGCACACCTGCAATCCTAGCGTCAGGGACAGACAGAGAGAGACGGAGGGATCCGAAGTTCAAAAGATGGTCAATAGTCAAGAGCCCTGGCTACTTTTTTAAGGGACCTAGGTTCGGTTATGAGCACTCACATGGCAGCTCACAGCTGTCTCCAAACTCCAATTCCAGGAGTTCTAGCCTCCTTAGGAACAGCATGCATGTGGTACACAGACACGCGGGCAGGCAAAACACTAGCATTCTTTTTTTTTTCTTTCTTTCTTTTTTTTTTTTTGAAAGAGGGGATTGTGGGACTAGAGTTGCGCCCAGCTGGTAAAGTGTTTGCTGTGCAACCATGAGGCCCTGAGGCTGATTCCCCGAGCCATGTAAAAAGCCGCCTGCCGCCATGGGCTTGTTGTGTCCCCGGCTCTGGGGCTCACTGGCCAATCAGCCAAGATGAATCAGTGAATTCCAAGTTCAGTGAGAGACTGTCTCTAGATGCAAGGTGGGGAGTGACAGGATGTCACTCAAAGGTGCCCCCTGGAGCGTGGACACACACAAAGAAAGCCCAGATCAAGAGATCAAGTAATGTCGGTCCCTGCCTAACCCTGGATGGTGGAGGCTTGGTGACGTAGGTCACAAAGAAACACACCCCCCATGGTTGAGGACAAAGCATCTTTCTCGGCGCCCACTAAAAGGAGCCGGGAAGTGACCATCCTCTTCCCTCAAAGCCCCAAAACAGCTGTTTTCAGATCAGGGAAATTAAGCGGCTGAATTCTGAAAATTCACACTTCTTAGGGGTGGTTCTCAAGAATCCACAGCTAGACACCTGGCTGCCTACAAAGCTCTGACTTCTTCTGGGACCCCCATGGACCCGCAGCATCCCCACGGACCTCAGGAGACTATGAGGTCCCAACGACCGTTTTTTTTTTTTTTCATTAGGTAGTTTAAAAACCCAGGCTGGGCAGCGCGATGGGCGAGGCGGGGCGGGGCGGTGGGCGGGGTCGTGGGCGGGGCGGGGCGGTGGGCAGGGTAAGGTCTCCTTGGCGTCTTTATCGTTCCCAACCTCTGCATAAATCCACCCCAAGCCGGTGACATTTGCACAGCGCGTTTCCTCGGGTCTCCATAATCCCTTCAGAATATTAAGGCTGCGTTCCTTTATCTTTGGTTACATTAACTTCAATTTTCCTTATGAGTAAGTATTTGGCTAAAAATTAATATAGTGAAGTTGAAAAGAATCTTAGGATAGGAAAAAGACTAATTTCATCTCGGGCTGCTCAGATCCCCGAGTACACCGGGGTTAATGTAATTAACTTACAATTTGAGCCTGGGTTGTGTACATACACCAAATCTCCCCACTGGAAACCAGATTAGATTTTATTACTCCATATATCCTGCCTATCTGTGCTACGCCTCCAATATACTTCCCTCGATGACTTCGAGGCTCTGCTCCACAATGAAAATGCAGAACCATCTGGTCCTGAGCCCGCGCCGTTTATTTAAAGATTTAATTAAATACTGTAAATGGAAAGTTTCCCTGAATTAACATTTTAAATGTGACTTTATTGCAGGTTTGATATTGTCTTAATGCCAGCCTGGGAAACTCCACCGCAAGTTGTTGACGTTCAAATTGAATTCATTTGGGTGGCTCCGGGGGGACCCATTAATTAATCTAAACAACTAATGGGGATTGGTTCTGACTTTTGATGAAGATTATTTACTGAGACAATTCGCGATGAATAAAGAGTCACAGTAGGCAAATGCTTAATTGAATTCAAAAAAAGTCTCATTGTGCTTTAATATCAGGGATGCGGGTGTGTGAGTAAGCTTTGAAATGCAGGAGGGGGTCGAGAGCCTCAATCTCTTACCCAGCTAATAACAGAGCGAATGGGTAATTACATCCGCTGGGTAATGTGCTCCTGGATAGGACAACAGGTCCGACTGGCTAATCACTTCCTGGGGAAGAAGGGTCTAAAGGCAAAAATGAAGACGGGATCCTGCCCTTCATCCTCCGGGTAGGTCCCAGGGAGCGCCGCGGCGGTCCCCTCCCCTCCATCCTTCAGGCTCTGCCCACCTGGGGAAGCGCCTCTCCTCCCGCCCCAGCCCCCTCCCTGTCACCCTGCTGTCAAACTCTGAGGCTCTGATGAAATTCCACCTGGATTAAGCCGCAATGAACTTTCCAGCCTTTATCTTCTCATTCCATCTTCTGGGTCAGCAGCTCGCGTCAGAACTCTGCTTGGAGGAAGATGGAAGGTTCTAGAAGCGCGCGTATCCAGCCTGTGGCCTGGGCCTGCATGTGGCACAGCACAAAATTGTGAACTTACTTAAAACATGAGAAAAATAGAGTTTGAAACTTAATTTTTTTTTTGTAACTCCATCACGTAATTCTCAGCATGAACCTTGTAAGTCACATCATGGTCATGCCAAAAGGCTGCTGCCCCCCCACCCCCGGCACAGGGAAAAAATCTCTCCACAGAACCAGTATGGCCCAGGCAGAGGGCTACACCCGTGTCATCCTGGCCTCCCCTCCAGGTCCAGAGAAGTCCTTGCCTCATGTGGTATCCTCAGACTGTCTACTCCCCACCCCACGCCTCTCTACCCACACCCACCCTCCTTGCCTGGGCAAATTGGAGGCAGCAGCTCCCTGCCACCAGCCTGTGGCTTGCTAGATTCCCAGTGATTCCAATTTTCACTTCAGAGGCTCCGGGCCAGAGTCTTACTCGACTCTCCATGGCTGTGATAAAACACCAAGGCAACCGACAGAAGGAAAGGTGTATTGGGGACTTTGGTTCCAGAGGATTAGGGTCCATAATGATGAGGTCAGCGTTGCAGCAGGGGGCAGGCATGGCAGCTGGAGCTGGACGATGAGGGCTCACCTCTCAAACCTCAACCAAGATGCAGACAGAGCACGCTGGGAATGGTGCAAGGCTTTTGAAACTCCATTCCTAATGACAAACCTTCTCCAGCAAGGCCACACCTCCTAATCTTCCCCAAACAGCTACCAGCTGGGGACACAAGAGCCTCTGGGGGCCATTCTTATTCAAACCACCACAGCCAGGATGTATTTTCTGTGACAGTAATGGTACTGCCCTGTTTGAACCCCTCTCTCCCTCCTTCTCTGTTTCTCTACTTTCTACCTCTGTCTCCTATCCCTCCACCTCTCTGTCTTCTCTATTTTATCTCTCTCTGTCTCCCCCTTCCTCTATTACGCTGACCTCTTTGTGCCCTTCCTCTCCTCATCCCACCCCCCACCCCACTTCTCTCACCCCAGAGTTGGTTGTGACTGGAGAAAGGACACACACTGGGGACACTTGTTGCATGAGGGTGCACCATCTTTACCCCTAAATTTGTTGCTTCTATAAGGCAGCAATTTGCCGTATGACGTTGATTGTCAGCTTGGCAGGGTCTAGAATCACCATGGAAGAAAAAACCTCCTGCATATCTGTGAGGGACTTTCTAGATTGGCTTAACTGAGATGAAAGAGCCACCCTGAATGTGGGTGCCATCGTGCCAAGGGGTGTGGTTCATGCACAGAAAGGATATCAGCAGTCATCTCTCCCTACTTCCTGACTGGGTACAATGTGACCTATGGCCTCCTCACCACAATGGACTGTGTTCATTCAAACTGTGAGCTGCCGAAATAAACCCTTCCTCCCACTGGGCATTTTGTCATAGCTACAGTAAAGAATCTATACACACTCTGTCATGGTGATTGGTTTGAAGGGCCCTCTGGTTTAAACCCTCTCCACCATCATGTTGTGCTGCTCTAGAACCCTATTATGGCATCCCTAGAGATCTGCTCAGGAAAAGCCCAAGAGAGCTACCAGGACAAGGGGAGGTGTGCTGGGAAGCCAGCTAGAGGCCACTGAGTTAAAGTCAGAGATCTGTCTTCTTCTGCCTGTCGCTCTTCTGACACGGCAAGAGGCTCATGGCGGTCCCTGCAGACATGTTCATGCACAGATGAACAATGTGTTCTTTCTGCTGTCTTTCTCCACGCACTTAGGATTTTGCCACGTTCACAATTTCTGCACTTGTTTTTCTCACTCTGTGATGGATCCTGGAAACTTCACTTAGACATAGAGGCATGTTTCAGTGGACACAAGACTTTACTGTGGTTCAGGTCTTATTCATTCGGTTTGTTTGTTTGCCTTGACACAGAGTCTCCTGTAGGTCAGGCTGCCCATGAACTCACTCTAAAGCTGAGGATAATTGAACCTGATAAGTGCTGAGAATACCGAGAGCACCACCACACACAGCTTACACCTCACTTTTGTTTGTTTTTTGTTTCTCAAGACAGGATTTCTCTGTGTAACAGCCCGGGCCATCCTGGACTCACCCTGTAGACCAGGCTGATCTCAAACCCACAGAGATCCGCCTGCCTCTGCCTCCCGAGTGCTGGGATTAAAGGCATGTGCCACTGTGACAAGCACACCTCACTTTTGAAACTGCTTCACGTCTGAGGGTCAAGCTAGCCAGGGCAGAGAGGCAGAGGCTCAGTAGTGGGGCATGGAGAGCTTCTGACAGAAACAAACAGGGGTCACCAAGGCGGACGAGTAACGGGAAGAGAGGTGTTAGAATTTACCTGCCAATAAGTGTCCATCGCTTGCTTTCCCCGTAGACTTGTAGTCCACTGTTACTGTCAGAGTTTAAATTGAGGTTATGTGAGGATGTAATGAACGTGTGGCGTGGGCAAGGAAACATCCGAGGCTGACATTTTTCAAGAAGGGAGTTTGGAATGCCAACAGATGTGGGAAGGAACACAAGAATGCCTGAGACCTCCCTCCATTTCCAAAGAATAGTCAGGGCAGACGATAATGCTCCAATACCTCAGATGTTTTTCTGAAGAAAAATAATAATGTTGTGCCTTCTGTACCTTTGAACAAGATGGCCTGTAAACCAGGCTGCCTTGCTGAACTGTAAACTCATAGTTCTATTAACAAAGGAGGAATAATAATAAAATTGAGCTTCATCGTGACTTTTTTTTCAGTCTGTGCTCTGTTGCCTGGAGACCCCTAGTGTCCCCCAGCTCATCTCTTCCTGTATTAATCAGGAGAGACGACTTGGCCAAGATCTCGAAGCTACTCCACTTTAACTCCATTATGTAGCCCAGGCTGGGCCAAAACTTACAGTTCTGCCTCAGCTTCCTGGTGCTGGGATTACAGACACAGGTCACCACATTCAAGCTAAACACGTTCACTCTGGAGTATATTTAAACTTAGAGAGCAATGTGGAGGGTGCAGTGAGTTCTTTCTCTAGTCTCATTGGAGCAACACCAGCCCGACAGCCTAAGGAGATTATTACATTTTACAGGCACCTAGCAGATTAGGATGGAGACTCCCGTTCTGCTTCAGGTTTGGAAGGTTTGATCTTAGGCACAGCTGACCCGGGTGGGCTCACATGTCTCCCTCTGTGACTGGCTGCTTCCCCTGCTGTCTTCCAGGATCGTCCACAATGTCTCCTATGACAGGACTTCCTTGTTCTTAAGGTGAAGTACCCCATCACAGGTACGTGCACACGCTGTCTACCCAAGAGTCTGTCTCTGAGAAGCCAGTTGCCCCACACTCAGCATTATGACTAATGGTGTGACTGGAGTGGCGGTCCAGCTGTTTCCCCAAAACCCTGGCTGGCAGCTTTTGGATATATGGTCAGAAGCGGGCTTGCCTCCGCCTCCTGAGTACTGGGATTTCAGGTGGGCACCACCATTCCCAGCTTTTGTCTATTTTCTTGGGCTACTTGTTTTATTGTTATTAAGTTATAGGCTACTCTACATGCTAAGGATCTTAACTCTTTAATACATATGTATTCAGTTCAAAGGTTTCCTCCCCACCCTGTTTGTCCTGGCTAGTTTTATGTCAACGTCACACAAGCTACAATCGTCTGAAAGGAGGGAACCTCATTTGAGAAGATGCCTCCATAAGATCCAGCTGTAAGGCATTTTTTTTTTCAAATTATTGATTGTAGGGGAGGCCTAGCCTGTGGTAGGTGCTGCCATTCTGGGCTGGTGGTCCTGGGTTCTATAAGAAAACAGGCTGAGCAAGTCATGAGGAGCAAGCCAGTAAGCAGCCCCCTTCCAAGGCTTCTGCATCAGCTTCTGCCTCCATGTTCCTGCCCTGCTTGAGTCCCTGTCCTGACTTCCTTAAGTACTGTGGACATGTAAGATGAATAAACGTTTTCCTCCCCAAGTTTCTTTGGTCATGGAGTTCCATCACAGCAATAGTGACCCTAACACGCTGTTTATTCGTTTCTATGCCACAGCTGACCACCTTGCTTGCCTGCTTGCTTGACTTTTAAAAATTTGTATTTGTTGTTTGCTTGCTTACTTTTTATACAGGGCATGTAGCCCAACCTACCCCAAAACTCCAAATATAGCCAAAAATGACCTTGAACTTCAGCTCGTCCTGCCTCCCACTCCCAAGTGCTGTGCTCTGTCACCGTGCTCCACGTGCTGTGCTCTGTCACCGTGCTCCACGTGCTGTACTCTGTCAGTCACCGTGCTCCACCACTGCTAAATCCAGTGGGTCTAATGCTTCTTTCTCTTCTCCCTGGTGGATCCTCACTGGCAGAGCCACTTTGGAACAAGGCTCCTGCCACACTGTCCTCTTTCCATCACCTGACTTTTATGAAATCTCTCCCGTGGGCACACCAACACATGTCCTCAGCAGAGGGCTCAGGACACAGAGCAAGAAGATCTTTTGTGGGGAGGGAGTCACCACATCCTCTCTTGAGAGCAGGCTCTGCCAGAACCCATACCAGCTATCTGCATCTGGCTGAACCACAGAGATGGCTCACCAGCACTTGCTGCCTTTGCAAAGGACCCAAGTTGGGATCCCAGCACCTATATTGGGTCTCTTACAACCACTTATAACTCCGGCTCCAGGGGATCAGACACCCTTTTCTTCCCTCTGTGGGCAGGTGCATGCATGTACACACATACACAAAAATAAAACATAAAAAACATACACATAAACAAAACATAAAAAAATAAAATGTTTACTACAAAAGGAAAGAAAGAAAGGCAGAAGACAGTAAAGGAGAACAAGCTAGTGGGCGTGTCGTTCAAGCCACTAGCCAACGTCATAGCTTCCTTTGTATCGCACAAGTGTATGGACCCAAAATAGAGGGAAAGAAACAGCCAGACTGTCACCTGGGACTCCACACTGGCCCTGCTTCTCTCCATGACAGTTGGAAGGACTATGCCTGCAGGACCCCCAAAGCCAAAGGCAGCTCTCCCAGCAGCCCTCTGCTGGCTAGGGTAGTCAGAACCCAAACCCAGACTAGCCCAGCCCACTCCTTGGACAGCTGCTGCCCATTGCATTCCCAGAAAGCTTTGCTTCCGTTTCATCCTTACTTCACCTCCCTTACTGCCCAAGGTGCCAAATGCCACCAGCTGTTCTGGGGCCGGAGGGGCATTTGGTCTGTTATCTCTGAATGTCATGGCAGAAGCTAACTTCAGTCTCTGCTGACTGGCTGTCTTCTCCTCATACCAGCCTTGGCTCCAATGCCAGGCATCAAACACAAAGGGGCTCACCCCTGTCTGGTTCTGAGTTCAGGGCTTCAGTTGGTATTGAGATCACAAGCTGCCACTTGCACAGCCTGAGAAAGACATGGGAAATAATTTATTCACACACACAATGCCTCACTGTGATACATCCACGCTCTAAACTTGCATGCAGGCACTACAGAAAAATAGATACATCTTGAGAACTATTTAAGAAAAAGGATTCCATGCCGGGCGGTGGTGGCGCATGCCTTTAATCCCAGCACTTGGGAGGCAGAGGCAGGCGGATGTTTGTGAGTTCGAGGCCAGCCTGGTCTACAAAGTGAGTCCAGGACAGCCAAGGATACACAGAGAAACCCTGTCTCGAAAAACCAAAAAAAAAAAAAAAAGAAAAAGGATTCCAATGTGAGCTGGGAAAAAAAAAAAAAGCAAAATTCAATGTGATTTCAAGTTTGTAAAAACAAACAAGGAGAATAAAAGAGCAGAAAAGAGACCATCTTTCATTTCCAGGCAAAAAGAAAAAGCACAGATAATTTGTTTCCTTTTCTATAGTTTCTGATTTTTTTCCCTCTATACAAACACATATTCCTTAGATAACATGCAATTAAAAGTTTGTTTTAAAAACAAAACATAGGGTTCTGGAGAGACAACTCAGTGGTTAAGGGCCCTTGCTGCTCTTCCAGAGGACCTGGGACAGGTTCTCAGCCATGTCAGGTGGCTGAGAACCTGTCATTAGTTCCAGTTCCAGGAGATCTGATGCCCTCTTTTGACCTCCCGGGAGACCAGGTGTACATGTGGTGCACATACCTAAAAACATGCAGGCAAGATGCCCATTCACATAAAATAAATAAAAGTTTAAAGCAAGGAGGATGCTTTGACAGCACAGACCCATTCTCACCACCCACCAAGTAACATTCCAGCCAAATAGAATGTGCCCCACCCACTGTAACACCTAGGGAATCCTCCAGACCCTCACTGGCCCTGTAAGACCCTTCCAGACCCACATGAATGTCTTAGACCTGACATCGGAACTCAATGGACAAAGGGGCATGTCCAGTTGTCCTTATCCTTGAGGTGCCCAGCACCTACCTGTCCTAGATAATCTAGGCAGGCTAAACAGAACTGGGAAGACTGAACCCAAGAAAGGAAAGGAGGGGCTGGAGAGCTGGCTCAGCGGTTAAGAGCACTAACTAGATCAGTAGCTGTTCTCCCAAAGGACAGCATCCATACGGCAGTTCACAGCTGTCTGAAATGGCTGGGTGTCCACCATACAAATGACCTGGTGTGGTGGTGTACACCTTTAATCCCAGCACTCTGGAGGCAGAGGTACTCGGATCTCTGTGAGTTCGAGGCCAGCCTGGTCTACAGAGTGAGTTCCAGGACAGCCCGGGCTACACAGAGAAGCCCTGTCTTGAAGAAGAAAAAAGCAAACAGAAAGAAAGGAAGGAAGGAAGGAAAGAAAGAAGAAAGGAGACTGTTGCATACCCACCTCCCAAGCCTCAGCCCATTACTGAGCAAGAGAACCCCAATACCACCTGGACCTCCCTTGCCTCCCTATCCAGGGCAGCAGCAGACAAAGGCTGGATAGAGACTGGAAGGAGCACTCCCAGCTGTGTTTACTTCCTGAGGACCCGCAACTGTGAGACAGAGATGTAACAACGTGGGTAGGAGGAAGATACTGAACGTCTGGACATTGTGATTCCTCCATGGCAGTGGTATCATCGACCTGAACAGTCCAAACCCAGCTTCAGCTTCTGACCCACAGAGTGTAGCAGGGCACCTGATTTTGCACTGCCACCAACTCCCCAGGCTGTTGCCAGTCAGGTACCCTGCTTTGAAAACCATTGAAGAAACAAGGAGAAAGCAGGGCTGTGGGTGGGACATGGGCCCAGAGCTAGAAGACTACCAGCCTCACCCCCGGCTGGAGCTGGGCATGGAGTTGACCAGGCTAGGGTAAACAGCTCAGGTCCCCCCACACACACCCCTGCAGGAATATCTGTGCCATGGATGAAGGGAAAGAGCACAGTGGGTTTCCTGCGTCGCCATGGCTTTTGTTTCTCAGGAATGCCCGTGCCCAGGGATGCAGTCACCTTCCAGGTGCCTCCTCCCTTCCCGAGCTCATTGGCATTCCTCTTGCTTACAAACACCCGGAGCTTCTGAGAATACGCTGAGGTCTAGAACTGGGGGCGTTTATCACAGTTAAGTTGGTGGCGGTAAACGGGGGTGTGTGTGGAGGGGAGGTGGAGGGGATCAGCAAAGATTAGTGAATTATTCACACCTCTCCATCAGAGCGCTGGCTCCCCTTCTACTCAAGAACATTTATCAACACCCTTCTATTTTTCCATCCATTTTGAAAGGAGGCAGGAGACGGGGGGTAGCATAATGTTTAATTAAGAAATTAAGCCACTCCTTTCCTAAATATTCAGTTCAGGAAGGGGGAGGGGAGAGGCCAGCCAGCCCAAGAAAATGGTTTTTATCACCAGGAGGGGGAAAAAAAATCAGACGCCCCAAATAGCCCCATGGTTGCCCTAGCAACTAGCATATGTTCCCCCTCCCCCTCCCGTCCGCCTTTGCATACGGCTGCATATTTCTATCGTCTCCCTTGCAGGCACAGTTCATAAACACCCGGCATAATAAAGAATGTTATCGCCGATGACTTACGGCCCAGCTGCGCCCAGCCAGATAGCAAGTGGCGAGCCAATACAATTTCATGCAGCGAGGGCCACAGATAGATGGGGTGTCCTTCAAGTGCGATGGTACTTCTGTGAGTCAGTCCAGATTCGGAAATAAAGTTGGTCTCGCCCTCCTCCCCATCCGCCAGACACAAAGCAGGCCTGGCTGATGCCCGGGAGTCTCATTAGGGCCGGAACAAGCTCGCCCTGAGCCCTGGATTAGCCTGCCAGACTTCTGAGCTCCGCTGTGCCCGCGCCTCCCGCCTCTGTCTTGTCAAAGGGCCCAGCCTGGGATGGATGAGGGTCTGTTTGAATTAATTATCCTCTCTTCAGGAGGATTACTGGGGTGGGGTGGAGTGTCCCAGGGCTGGGGTCGGGGTTGGGGCGTGCTCCACATACTCAGCCAAGATCCTCCAACTGGGGGAGGTGTTAATTGTGGGGTCTCACTCTCTGTGTCCTTCAATGGCTAACACAAGGGCCCCAGAGAATCACCCTGTTCAAGGAGTTTTCTCTCTATTAGGGACAGTTGTCCCCTCAGCTTGCAAAACCCCTTCATAAAACTGCTTCCCCTGCCCTTGATTCAGACCAGGATAGAGGTTTGGTTTACACCTAAATAAGGCTGAGGTTGTGCATGGTAGAGGAAGAAACTGGTCCAGAGGAGGGAAAAGTCCAGGCTGCGGGGCTCCTGGGGCCTCCTGGGACAAGAACAAGGAGGAAGGATCAAGAGCAATTTTAGCTACCCTTGCAGGAGCCTAATGATCAATCCCACCCCTCCCCCACCCTTCTATGCCCAAACAGCACAGAATGCATGCACAGGGCTGTGAGCTCACCAGGTCCTAGCTTCCTGATAACCCCCTCACTAACCCCTCTACCACCACTCTGAAGGGGTCCCTCCCAAGCCACTCCCCAGCCAAGTTAAACAACTGGGATGAGATCTATTGCCTGACTCCAAGGGGCAGATGGCCAAGTTAGGGGGTGGTTGTGGGGTAGAAGGCCCGAGGCTGGAATCAAGGGAAAGTGAAGCCAGAGACAATGTAGGGCTGGGACTGCTGGGCAGCTGGTAGATCAGGGGTGGTAGGTTTTGTCATGGCTACCTCCTGGGCCTGGGTGATAGGAAGCCCTGCTAAGGGCAGGAAACACTAGCTCTGTCCTCAGGACCAGCCCATGGTGGAATTAAGCCAGCCAAGGAGTTCTCAGGTGAGTTGGGGAAGGCACTGTCTAGTCCTGGAAGACCCAAGCAGGACCTTAGCACTTGAGATGCCTCCTTAGGCCACTTGCAAGGCCAACCTAAGGGGCTGTTCCTGGGCTTCCTGCAGAGGGAGGGACCAGATGAATCCGTCGGGTCACAGAGGGGAGACTAGGCAGAGGTTAGTCCCAGGAGCCTCCACCACCTGCCTGATCACCTGTGTTTGTGCCATTAACAACATTGCCTCTGGGTGGCAGAGCCTGAGCGTTTGGGTGACAATGGAGGTCAGAGGAGAAACCATGTAGGCTTGTCACTGTGGGTTTTGGTCTGTGCAGACACTTCTCAAGGTGACTGGGGGTGGAGAGGGTGGGGGTTCTCCTCCAGTCTCTGCTTGTGAGCTAGAGAAAGCAAGAAGAAAAAGCCACCCCTCTTTACTCCCCCCCACCCCAGTTCTCTCAGAACTCTTCCCCTGGACCTATGGAGTTTCAGATGAACACATACAGAGGCAAAAATAGCAAGACTGAAAACTGTTTTAGCCGGGTGTGGTGGTTCATATCTTTTTTTTTTTTTTTTTTTTTGGTTTTTTGAGACAGGGTTTCTCTGTTTAACAGCTCTGGCTGTCCTGGACTCGCTTTGTAGACCAGGCTGGCCTCGAACTCGCAAAGATCCGCCTGCCTCTGCCTCCCAAGTGCTGGGATTAAAGGCGTGCGCCACCACCGCCGGTGGTTCGTATCTTTAATCCTAGCTCTCAGGAAGTAGAGCCAGGCAGGTTTCCAAGAGTTCGAGGCCAGCCAACACTACATAGCAAGACCCTATCTCAAAAAAAAAAAAAAAAAAAAAAAGAAAGAAAGAAAAGAAAACAATTGAAAGTGGCAATTCAATTTAACTCAATTAACTCATTTAACAATCACAATGTTGGACAAGCAATACCTTTATCTTTTTTTTTTTTTTTTTTTTTTT